>OY720429.1:123128307-123133307 GCA_963082735.1 Pocota personata | reverse complement strand
ACAACAACAATAACAATAACAATAACAATAACAATAACAATAACAATAACAATAACAATAACAATAACAATAACAACAACAACAACAACAACAACAACAACAACAATAACAATAACAATAACAATAACAATAACAATAACAATAACAATAACAATAACAATAACAATAACAATAACAATAACAATAACAATAACAATAACAATAACAATAACAATAACAATGACAATAACAATAACAACAACAACAACAACAACAACAACAACAACAACAACAACAACAACAACAACAACAACAACAACAACAACAACAACAACAACAACAACAACAACAACAACAACAACAACAACAACAACAACAACAACAACAACAACAACAACAACAACAACAACAACAACAACAACAACAACAACAACAACAACAACAACAACAACAACAACAACAACAACAACAACAACAACAACAACAACAACAACAACAACAACAACAACAACAACAACAACAACAACAACAACAACAACAACAACAACAACAACAACAACAACAACAACAACAACAACAACAACAACAACAACAACAACAACAACAACAACAACAACAACAACAACAACAACAACAACAACAACAACAACAACAACAACAACAACAACAATAACAATAACAATAACAATAACAATAACAATAACAATAACAATAACAATAACAATAACAATAACAATAACAATAACAATAACAATAACAATAACAATAACAATAACAATAACAATAACAATAACAATAACAATAACAATAACAATAACAATAACAATAACAATAACAATAACAATAACAATAACAATAACAATAACAATAACAATAACAATAACAATAACAATAACAATAACAATAACAATAACAATAACAATAACAATAACAATAACAATAACAATAACAATAACAATAACAATAACAATAACAATAACAATAACAATAACAATAACAATAACAATAACAACAACAACAACAACAACAACAACAACAACAACAATAACAATAACAATAACAATAACAATAACAATAACAATAACAATAACAATAACAATAACAATAACAACAACAACAACAACAACAACAACAACAACAACAACAATAACAATAACAATAACAATAACAATAACAATAACAATAACAATAACAATAACAATAACAATAACAATAACAATAACAATAACAATAACAATAACAATGACAATAACAATAACAACAACAACAACAACAACAACAACAACAACAACAACAACAACAACAACAACAACAACAACAACAACAACAACAACAACAACAACAACAACAACAACAACAACAACAACAACAACAACAACAACAACAACAACAACAACAACAACAACAACAACAATAACAATAACAATAACAATAACAATAACAATAACAATAACAATAACAATAACAATAACAATAACAATAACAATAACAATAACAATAACAATAACAATAACAATAACAATAACAATAACAATAACAATAACAATAACAATAACAATAACAATAACAATAACAATAACAATAACAATAACAATAACAATAACAATAACAATAACAATAACAATAACAATAACAATAACAATAACAATAACAATAACAATAACAATAACAATAACAATAACAATAACAATAACAATAACAATAACAATAACAATAACAATAACAATAACAATAACAATAACAATAACAATAACAATAACAATAACAATAACAATAACAATAACAATAACAATAACAATAACAATAACAATAACAATAACAATAACAATAACAATAACAATAACAATAACAATAACAATAACAATAACAATAACAATAACAATAACAATAACAATAACAATAACAATAACAATAACAATAACAATAACAATAACAATAACAACAACAACAACAACAACAACAACAACAACAACAACAACAACAACAACAACAACAACAACAACAACAACAACAACAACAACAACAACAACAACAACAACAACAACAACAACAACAACAACAACAACAACAACAACAACAACAACAACAACAACAACAACAACAACAACAACAACAACAACAACAACAACAACAACAACAACAACAACAACAACAACAACAACAACAACAACAACAACAACAACAACAACAACAATAACAATAACAACAACAACAACAATAACAATAACAATAACAATAACAATAACAATAACAATAACAATAACAATAACAATAACAATAACAATAACAATAACAATAACAATAACAATAACAATAACAATAACAATAACAATAACAATAACAATAACAATAACAATAACAATAACAATAACAATAACAATAACAATAACAATAACAATAACAATAACAATAACAATAACAATAACAATAACAATAACAATAACAATAACAATAACAATAACAATAACAATAACAATAACAATAACAATAACAATAACAATAACAATAACAATAACAATAACAATAACAATAACAATAACAATAACAATAACAATAACAATAACAATAACAATAACAATAACAATAACAATAACAATAACAATAACAATAACAATAACAATAACAATAACAATAACAATAACAATAACAATAACAATAACAATAACAATAACAATAACAATAACAATAACAATAACAATAACAATAACAATAACAATAACAATAACAATAACAATAACAATAACAATAACAATAACAATAACAATAACAATAACAATAACAATAACAATAACAATAACAATAACAATAACAATAACAATAACAATAACAATAACAATAACAATAACAATAACAATAACAATAACAATAACAATAACAATAACAATAACAATAACAATAACAATAACAATAACAATAACAATAACAATAACAATAACAATAACAATAACAATAACAATAACAATAACAATAACAATAACAATAACAATAACAATAACAATAACAATAACAATAACAATAACAATAACAATAACAATAACAATAACAATAACAATAACAATAACAATAACAATAACAACAACAACAACAACAACAACAACAACAACAACAACAACAACAACAACAACAACAACAACAATAACAATAACAATAACAATAACAATAACAATAACAATAACAATAACAATAACAATAACAACAACAACAACAACAACAACAACAACAACAACAACAACAACAACAACAACAACAACAACAACAACAACAACAACAACAACAACAACAACAACAACAACAACAACAACAACAACAACAACAACAACAACAACAACAACAACAACAACAACAACAACAACAACAACAACAACAACAACAATAACAATAACAACAACAACAACAATAACAATAACAATAACAATAACAATAACAATAACAATAACAATAACAATAACAACAACAACAACAATAACAATAACAATAACAATAACAACAACAATAACAATAACAATAACAATAACAATAACAATAACAATAACAATAACAATAACAATAACAATAACAATAACAATAACAATAACAATAACAATAACAATAACAATAACAATAACAATAACAATAACAATAACAATAACAATAACAATAACAATAACAATAACAATAACAATAACAATAACAATAACAATAACAATAACAATAACAATAACAATAACAATAACAATAACAATAACAATAACAATAACAATAACAATAACAATAACAATAACAATAACAATAACAATAACAATAACAATAACAATAACAATAACAATAACAATAACAATAACAATAACAATAACAATAACAATAACAATAACAATAACAATAACAATAACAATAACAATAACAATAACAATAACAATAACAATAACAATAACAATAACAATAACAATAACAATAACAATAACAATAACAATAACAATAACAATAACAATAACAATAACAATAACAATAACAATAACAATAACAATAACAATAACAATAACAATAACAATAACAATAACAATAACAATAACAATAACAATAACAATAACAATAACAATAACAATAACAATAACAATAACAATAACAATAACAATAACAATAACAATAACAATAACAATAACAATAACAATAACAATAACAATAACAATAACAATAACAATAACAATAACAATAACAATAACAATAACAATAACAATAACAATAACAATAACAATAACAATAACAATAACAATAACAATAACAATAACAATAACAATAACAATAACAATAACAATAACAATAACAATAACAATAACAATAACAATAACAATAACAATAACAATAACAATAACAATAACAATAACAATAACAATAACAATAACAATAACAATAACAATAACAATAACAATAACAATAACAATAACAATAACAATAACAATAACAATAACAATAACAATAACAATAACAATAACAATAACAATAACAATAACAATAACAATAACAATAACAATAACAATAACAATAACAATAACAATAACAATAACAATAACAATAACAATAACAATAACAATAACAATAACAATAACAATAACAATAACAATAACAATAACAATAACAATAACAATAACAATAACAATAACAACAACAACAACAACAACAACAACAACAACAACAACAACAACAACAACAACAACAACAACAATAACAATAACAATAACAATAACAATAACAATAACAATAACAATAACAATAACAATAACAATAACAACAACAACAACAACAACAACAACAACAACAACAACAACAACAACAACAACAACAACAACAACAACAACAACAACAACAACAACAACAACAACAACAACAACAACAACAACAACAACAACAACAACAACAACAACAACAACAACAACAACAACAACAACAACAACAACAACAATAACAATAACAACAACAACAACAATAACAATAACAATAACAATAACAATAACAATAACAATAACAATAACAATAACAACAACAAC
>OY720429.1:123070807-123125807 GCA_963082735.1 Pocota personata | reverse complement strand
CAATAAGATCAAGACTGAAACCTATTCGCAGGAAACAGTCACGGCACTGGTCGAAACCTATCGCAATCGTGCGTTAGACGTGTTTATGCGCGATTAAATGGCGATCTGTCGACAATGCTTATTGTCAAGAAGCCGCGAACGCTCCCGGAAGCTTACTCTGCTTGCCTGGAGATACAAAATTTGAACTATCGCAGTCATAAGATACACCAAACAACAACAACAACAACAAATTTAACGCGCTGCACTTGCTCCACGTGCTCAAGTCGTGAGAGCGAATCTCTTTGGATTCGCTGTATCAGCTTATTTAGGTATGAACATGTTCCCACAGTCTGGGTGCATTAGGATCGTGTTGCATTACTTTTGCAATGCACCGATACACGCGCGCTGGCTGATAGCAACTCAGCAGAATGGATCTTGGGACTGGGGGCTGCTTAGCGGGAAGATTTAAGTTATTAGGTTAGTCTTAAGTTTGACATTGGAAGACACGGTTCGGTTGTTCGGTGATTCTAAATAAATTGTATCGAAATAAATCGCATTAATAGAAAGAGTGTTTGCGTTTCATTAAATGCTCGAGTAGTTCGGTTTTTTGTAAGTTACCCCGAGGAGGTAACGTTAACTGGCGCCCGAGCAGGGACCGGCAAAAAAACTATATCCTTTTTGCCTGTGGATCCGTGACAAAACAGGACCAGTACGCTCTATGGAGTGAACGTCAATGTACCCATGAGAACACATTGACCATTCTGGATCCTGAGCACAAAACTTCTGCATACCCATGAGAACGTGCAGATATCCTAGAAGGCTAGAGGATATGGTAGTGAAGATTGTTCGTGACACGAGTAGGTCGCTTATAAGCATAAACGTTTGCGACTAAAAGGAAGATCACGACACTTCCTTTGCCGGCTCCCATGAGAATAAATTAGTCCGTTCAGTTAATTTTTTTTCCTTCCGTTCTTTTGTAGCCACCGCGAACGTTAACTACTGTGGAACTATGAATATCGAGTCTGTGTTAATGTGAGTGAAAAAAAAAAAAAAAAAAAAAAACAAAAGGAAGTGAAATTTAAGTTACTTAACAGATCAAACAGTGAAATTACGTCAAGTGCAAAAAAAAAAGAAAAAAAAACATTTTCCTTAGTGCAATTAAATTAAGTGCAACACAACCTTTCCGCAGAAATAAAAAGAGTGGCACATACCCAAGTTTTATAAAAAAAAGGAGAAAAAAGAGAAGATTAGTGTTACCACTAAAGTATTAAAGTCAGTGGACGAAATTGTGAGAGAAATAAATTTTTTTGAATAATTCAAAATTGTGAAAGTAATATAATTTCTAAAAAAGAAAAAAAAGGAAAAAAAGATTGTGAAAGAAATAAATTTTTTTTGAATAAATCAAAATTGTAAAAGTAATATAATTTTTAAAAAGAAAAAAAAAAAGGAAAAAAAGATTGTGAAAGAAATAAAATTTTTTGAAGAAATCAAAATTGTGAAAGAAATATAATTAAATATAATTATAGTTGTTCGAAAAAGAGACAATAAATTAGAATTGTGAAAGAAATATAATTTCTTAAGGAAATTAAGCCAAAAGTATTAAAGTATAGAAATTATTAAAGAAGCCATTGTAGTGTAAAAAATGTATGTAAGTGCGCGAGGTGCAAGGTGAGTCTTTTGAAGGCATTGCGCCTTGTAATATTCCTTGACGAGGAAACCCAAAATCCAGGTAACAAAGCTTATTTTATCCTTTACCTTTATCATTCGAAATGGAAGCCATTACGAAGTCAGTGACCGAGCTGACCGGCGCGGTTAACGCCATGCTTGGTCAAATCAAAACGATGGAAAGTCGCCTCAAGTCACTTAAGGACAAGCAAGTACCAGAGGCTTCCCTCTGCGAGACATCCGACGAAATTTTGGAGCTCTGTGGGCCAAGAAATGAATTTGATTTGAAAGAAATTAGTAGGCTCGCGGACTGTGTCAAGGAGCTCCAAGTTTTCGACAGGAACCCCACACAATATATATCATGGGTTCATATCGTGGAGGGAATCCTCAATGATTTCAGTATCGTGAAGGCGAAACCAATTTACCGTGCTATACTTCAGCACATCAGACAGAAGGTGAGGGGTAGCGCTGATGCAGCCCTCGTATCTTATAATATTTTCGACGATGATTGACCAACAATAAAACAATGCCTTTCGCTGCATTATGCAGATAAGAGGGGCATGAGAACCCTAGGGCATCAGCTCAACCAGCTATCCCAAGGGAGTTTTAAGCTGGATGAATTTTATGCGGCAGTGAACCACCAGTTGTCGCTAATGATCAATAAGATCAAGACTGAAACCTATTCGCAGGAAACAGACACGGCACTGGTCGAAACCTATCGCAATCGTGCGTTAGACGTGTTTATGCGTGACTAAATGGCGATCTGTCGAGGATGCTTATTGTCAAGAAGCCGCGAACGCTCCCGGAAGCTTACTCTGCTTGCCTGGAGATACAAAATTTGAACTATCGCAGTCATAAGATACACCTATCATCAGCACCGAACACGATAACGGTAATTATTAACCAAACTTTTAGACGAGAATTTAGGCCCACAATGCCACCAAAGAAATTCTCGCGACAAGTATCTGACAGATCTGGCCAACGGGAACACTCCCTGCCACCTCGCGGAAATGACCCGCCTCCAAGACCAAGTGGTCCCAAACCGTATGAGAAAATGGAAGTTGACCGCTCCGTACAGTCGCGGCAGGTATATTATTTGAACCGCCCTCAGGGGTCCAACCCCTTTAAGAGGAGGGCTCAGTCCGATAACTATCGTCAGAAACATCAAAGGCTATATAACATGCAGACAGCCGACGAACAATCGACTAAGGCGTATAATGAAGCTGCCGAAGAAGAGATAGCCGACGAGATAAATTTTATGACGGGGGCTTATCCAGCGTACCAAACATAGAGTATGTTACGCGGGATGGCAAAAAATTTAAATTTCTTGTCGATACGGGGGCAAACAAGGACTTTATTAGCCCTTCCGTATCGCAAAATAGTACAGTAATCCCTAAACCCTTTATAGTTCATTCAGCCGCAGGTAATATCAAAATCAGAGAAAAAGTAAGCGAACGCTTTTTCAAGAATTCGGGTAACGATGCGCTTCTTACATTCTACATATTACCAGGTCTCGCGTCTTTTGATGGCATTATAGGAGACGATACTTTAAAAAATCTAGAAGCCGTAATAGACAGGAAAGGAGAGATTGTCCAGAGAAGTTAATACCACTCTAGACGAAAGCCTCCCTGAAAACATTAGGAAGCAGCTTAACTGCTTGATAGAAAAACACAAGTTTATTTTCGGCCCAATTAATGACAGTGAAACTATTAATACCGCTGTGAAGGCCGAGATTAGAACCAACACTGATGATCCCATCTACGCTAAAAGTTACCCTTACCCCGCGTGTATGAGGCAGGAAGTGGAGAAGGAAATAGGGAAGTTATTAGAAGAAGGCATTATTCGTCCTTCAAAAAGTCCGTACAACTCTCCCATGTGGATAGTTCCAAAAAAGCCTAAGCCAACGGGCAAGAAGCAATATCGAATGGTCATCGATTACAAACGGCTTAACGCAGTGACCATCTCTGATACCTATCCTATACCGGATATAAACTCTACACTCGCAAGCCTTGGTAGCGCAAAATATTTTACGACTCTCGACCTCACCTCGGGATTCCATCAAATCCCGATGAAACCCTGCGATATCCCAAAAACGGACTTTTCAACGATGAACGGAAAGAACGAATTCCTTAGGCTTCCATTCGGCCTAAAAAATGCGCCTGCTATCTTCCAAAGGATGATCGACGATGTACTTAAGGAATACATAGGGAAGATCTGCTATGTGTACATCGATGACGTGATTGTCTTTGGTAGCAGCGAGGAGGATCACCTCAAGAACATAGGCACCATTTTCTCCAGGTTGCGTGAAGTGAACTTAAAGGTAAACCTTGAGAAAACTAACTTCATGAAGACAGAAGTTGAGTTTCTAGGGTACGTAATAACACCTGATGGAATAAAACCCGACATGAAGAAAGTCGTCGCTATAGAGCGAATTTTACCACCCGCAAATCTAAAGGAGCTTAAGAGCTTCCTGGGATTGACGTCATCCGAAGTGTTAGCGTTCCCTGATTTCGAGAAAGCCTTTAACCTGACCACTGATGCATCCAACTACGCTATAGGTGCAGTCCTGTCTCGGGAAGTTTCGGGTGCCGATAGACCCATAGCCTACATTTTGCGATCCCTCAACAAGACCGAGGAGTCTGTGTCTATAGTCTGGGCCCTAGATAATCTGCGATCATATGTGTATGGTGCGAGAAAAATTCGCATCTACACGGACCACCAGCCCCTGACTTTTGCATTAGGAAATAGAAATTACAACGCGAAGCTAAAGCGTTGGAAAGCTCGCATAGAAGAATACAATTGTGAACTGATCTATAAACCAGGTAAGTCAAATACAGTGGCAGATGCCCTCTCACGACTGCGGATGCAGATCAATCACTTGTCTGACGTAGCACGCGCTGAACCAGGACAAACTGCAAATTCGGTCGGTGAATCCTCCACAGAAACCGCTAGCCAGAGAAGTGACCCAACTACTATTACAGCTAGTGAGGGAACAAGCACAACAGCAACGGCACACAGTGCCCAACAAGACAGTTCCGATCTGATCCCCCATGAGGAGGCGCCACTCAATGTTTTTCGAAATCAGATAATAATAAAGATAGGTAAAGGGCTCGATCTAGGAGGAACCTCACCCTGGCTACTCACGTCATTTCCTTGCATTGGAGAACTTAACGAAGTCAAGTCTAACAAATATACTTCTGCCAAAGCTGCAGCCGAATATCCTGAACGGAATTAAAATGCCGGAGTCTCATCTGGGACTCCTCCAACAGGTTTACCTAGAAAACTTTGTAAATTACAAATTGCGAATCACGCAAAGACTAGTCGAAGACGTGAAGAACGAAGAACGCATCGCTTCCCTTATCATGGAAGAGCACAAAAGAGCACATCGTAATCCTAAGGAAAATAAAGAACAACTTCTCGAGAGGTACTATTTCCCCAGGATGAACAGTCTGATAAAGAAATACACTAGTACGTGTGAGGTCTGTAAGTTAAACAAGTATAACAGACACCCCCTGAAGCCCGAATTTCAACCTACGCCAATCCCATCGTATCCTTGTGAGATACTACACATAGATATAATGGAGGTCCAAAACGAAAAATTTATCAGTTGCATCGATAAATTTTAAAAATTTTCCAAGCTCTTCCACATAAAGAATAAATCAACTCTCCACCTAAGAGACACAATGGTGAAGATCTTGCACTACTTCACAGTTCCAAGGGTGCTGGCCACTGACAACGAAAGGAGTTTTCTTAGCCCAATTACGAGCTTCATCGGAATGTTGGGCATAGAACTCTACCAGACACCGGTTCACCGTAGTGAGGTAAATGGGCAGGTGGAACGGTTTCACTCCACGATTTTGGAAGTTTATCGATGCCTGAAAACAGAATATAAGGGTTTAAGCGTAAAGGAACTGCTGAATATATCCGTTGACAGATATAACAACAGCATCCACTCCGTGAGCAAAAGAAAACCCTCTGATGTGTTTTTCAACCGGTACCAACGGATAAATTACCAAAATTTAGTTGATTTCGGGCTAAGGTTAATCGGGACTTGAGGGAGGCGATCACAAGAAAACAAAAATTGGCAAACGGTACTCTGAATACAAAGAGAACATGCCCAAAAACCTATAAGAAGGGCGACGTTGTCTACAGACGGGTTAAGGGCATCCAAGTCAAAAACAAGCCTCTATTTCGAAAGGAAATAGTTGCAAGGAATAACAAGGTGACAGTAACGACCTCCGATGGGAGAAAGGTCCATAAGACCCATATAAAAAATATGTAATGCACGCACCCCAACTCTAAAGACACTTCTTTAAATTGACATTCCTTGCGGCACATAGCACAACATATTATTAAAAAAAGGGGGATGGTTGCCGTTAGTTTTTTTTAATAAAAAAGTTTTATAATTTCTTAAGCATACAATAGTACTAAGTACAAACGGCACTCCCTAGATATATTATAACAAAACTAAAAGCACCAAATTTATTAGTTAATTAAGCACCTAATATGCATTCTGTTAACCTTAACTTTTATATTAATAGTATACTATATATTTAAGACTGTACATAATGTTTCCAATTAAGAATAGAATAAAATTCACGTATATAATATAACCGCATGAATTTAGAATAGAATAGTATACACATATATAGTATAACCGCATGAATTAAAAACAGAATAAAATACACATAAATAGTATAACCGCATGACTTGAAGTTATTTCTAACCGATTCTTATATTCCACATACACATCACGCTTTTACATTTCCAGTAACACTTATGTATATATTAGAACACCCAAGAAATCTTTGCACCTGTTTTTCAGATTAACCCTATTAGCTGCCGTACGAAGCTTCCATATCTTCGACTACACAGCGCCATTAGTCTCGGTTAAGGAGGGTAAAGGATGGATAATAGACGGGCATTTTAAATTAGTTCATGTCATTGACCTGGGGCAATTCGAGCACCTATTGGAACTAGCGAACAGTTAATTAAATACATATGTGAAGGACCAGGAGAGGAAAGCCATAGTAGAATTCCATCTTCGACAGATAAGCGATAGAGTCAACTCGCTCAAAGTAAGGCAACCGCGTAAAGCTAGATCAATTGATTGGATAGGATCAGCCTGGAAATGGATTGCGGGGAACCCCGATGCGGCTGATTGGAACAAAATCCTCTTGAGCGAACAGCAGATAATCAACAATAATAACCATCAGTACAAGATTAACAACAAACTTTTCGGTATAGTTCAGGAAATAACCAGGAAAATCAACTGGATAATCGACCAATTCAAAAATGAGGTCAGAACGTCAAGCGCCGAGAAACATGAACAGGATATACTTAACGAGATACTCGTCGTGAAAGGGGAAGTAAACGAGATCGTTCGGGCATGCCAAATGGCGAGGAACGGACTAGTGAACATAAACCTCCTGGACAGGGAAGTAATTAACAGGATTATTAGCGAAACCGAAACCCTGCCATACGCAAATGAAGTTGAGGCAATAGAGTATGGGACCCCTTCTATATACACGAATGGCTCTATTCTGCTGTACATCCTGTCGATGCCAAAGGTCAGGAACGAAGAGTTTAACCTTCTGTTAACAAGACCAGTAATCATCAACGGAACCCAAATAGATCTGGAATTCAAGAACATGCTGGTAAACTACAAGGAGACATATGGCACACCCGGAAGCTGTCTTTCGATGAGTAACCTGACAGTATGCGAGGAGAAAGCGCTAGCAAGACTTAGAAAAGATGACTGCATACCCAGATTGCTAAAGGGAGGACCCACAGCCTGCACTTTCCGTACAAATAATGAGCAGATTGTTGAACTATTAAAGGACGATATGATATTTGTGACAAACTTTAATGGCCAATTGATTTCCAACAATGTCTCGAAGCAACTTAAAGGCACATATGTAATCCAGCTAAATAACGAAACGATTCAGCTTAACAACAGAACGTTTTCTACTTTTACTGCCACAAGTCTGCAAGCAATTCCTCCTGTTTTGACTAACATTACGAGCAGGAGCCGGAAAATCGATCTAGGATATGTAAACGATATCAGCATAAAGAACATCCAATGGCTAAGTAACCTAACCCAAAAGTATATATTCTCTTCAGTTGCGGACGCTTTGATCCTGCTACTAGTAATCTTTAATGCTTGGACCATCTGGCGGAGGATCAACCACCAATAATTGCTCCTTTGGATACCCCGGGTTGCACGAACAACGAAACACAAGCCCGAGTTCATCGACCCCGTCCATCACCAAATTACACGTCCGGTTCTGACGTCACCATTGATCTACGGGACGCAGATTTTTGAGGGGGGAGGAGTTAACACGCTGCACTTGCTCCATGTGCCCAAGTCGTGAGAGCGAATCTCTTTGGATTCGCTGTATCAGCTTATTTAGGTATGAACATGTTATGAGCTAGGGGCAGGCCACGGAGGCGTCTTCGGTGTGGGTGAAGGGGACGGCGGCAAGCACGCGGTTGCACGGCTTAACTCGTCGGACGGGGCTGGTTCTTGTCTCCCATCACTCTTACACCACCTGCTCAAACACAAAAAAAATCGTGCCGTATGTATATAAAAAAAGAACCTAATAGAGAAGAGAAAAGCTAACGTAATTAGACCACGGACGGACTTAACCAAAGATAGAAAAGAAGACAGGAGAAGAAGAAGAAGAAGCTCAAGGGCTTATGCCCATATCCCGGAGAAAGAAGGGTATGCTAGATCTAACCTAACTATTCTAATCTAAACCTAATCTATACTAAAAACTTATGATGCGCCCTAACCTATACCTAAACTAACTTATAACTATCCTATTCTAGCCCTATACTACGGCATCCATATCCCCTAGTCTCTCCAGGATGTGGGTTCGTCTCGTCCCAGAGACGTGCCAGATGTTGATGGCACCGGCATGACCAACCCACCCTTGTGTCTGAAAGGCACATCCTTCGCCATCTCCTTGGCCAATATTCACTGGAGATAGCCCCTAATGCCTCAATCCAGCCACTATAGTCTCATGTCCTCTACGTTACGTGCGTATGGTCGTCATGTATAGTCCTGGTCCAGTCAGTATAGTCATCCTGTCACACCTGGTCAGCGAAAAGACGGCCTTCCCATTACCCCCACACACCATCTTTGCACAAAAAAAAATTTTACCGGCACATCACTAATATGTTATTATGAACACTAAACTTGCATTATTATACATTTAGCTTTATTCTTATGATCTTCTCTTATATCAAAATTATGCACGTAATTCTATGAAAGGAATTTCATTAAACCAAATTAAAATTAAACTAACCTATCCTACGTATCAAAAAAAAATTCTGTTCTTAACACTAAAATAAAGCAAAAAACAAACTATTCATAAAAAAAATCAACAAAATTTACTCACGGTTTTTATGTCCCGCGTTGTCCTGCCGGCAGCACAAGAAGAGATGAAATGAAGATGCTGATGCTCCAGCTATGTATATGTTCGCGACTTAAATATACGAGTGTTAAGCACAGAACTTTTGTTATACTTTACGTTACACTCAATTGCCAAAAGAAATTTAAAAAAAAAAAATTAAAAACTAAACAAAACTCCAAAGAAAAAAAAAACTACTTTAAACTAAAAAAATTCTGCAGATTCACTGCACTGTGTTTTCACTAAAAAAAAATTCCTTTGTTCCCTCGCTGTTTTTTTTTTTTCTTTATTCTTCGTAGCTGTGACAGTTGTAGTGCGAAGCCTTGGGGCGGAGCACCTCACTTCAGTTGTGGAGTGGCCTTTGTTCCTTGTTGTACCTTGCCCTTTGTAGGATACCGCTTGGCCGTCTTGCGGGGTGATTAGCGGTCTCCGCTAGCCGTTGCTTGCGTACCGAAATCCGCTTCTACCCAAAAAAAAATTTTGCAGAGGCTTGGGCGTATCTGTTCGACCCAAGTCCTAGGAATTGCCAAAAGTTCCCCAAGTTAAATTATTTGATTCGTTGAAATCGAGTTATATGATAACATACCTCTGCTGTCTTGTTCTGCCCTGTCCTCTTCTCGAGCGGAGCTATTGCCCTTCGAACCTCTGCCTATCCTTTCTTTTTTTTTCTTCTTCTAGAAAAATTACTATTAAACTAATATTAATTTTTTATTTTTTTTCTCTTGCCCTAGGCAGTCATCACTTACCAAACAAAATTTTCAGATTTCCTTCCTTTTATTCCGGCTTCCCTTTTTTTTCTGTATACCACTGTGAACTTTTTTTTTTTCTTTATTATCTATGGAGTCGGGGCATCGACCGTTCCCATATGATCTAATCAAAAAAGTGATCAACGGTCGATGTTCTTTGCCCTAGTTTCTTGTCTTCCTCAATCTACTCTTTGTCATATTCTCTTCGTTACCCCTTCATTTTCATTTGTTGCCTACATTTCTCTTCGTCCATCTATGTTATCTATGTCTCCCTCTTCGTCATGACGGTCGTCCCTTATCTTTATTCATATTGATTTCGGAGTATTGGAAAAGGGAAATTCCCTTTGCCAATATCCTTCGTCAAGATGATAATATTTACATATAACACTTTAATAACTTAATACATTCACCTAAATTCGAACAATAAAATAACATAACATACCTTACATTAAGATAACTAACCTACCCTAATTAACCCAAAAACAAAATTTCTGACTAACAAAACCCATATAAACATATAATATGAAGATATTGACTGAACGAATTCTATGTTATTTTTCTTAGCCCTGAACCACAGATAATTTCCCGATCGCCATTAATATTTTTGCGAGAGAGAGACGGGTGTATCTCTCTCCCTCATGTCAGCTGATTGCTGACATTTCTTTTATTTTCTAATTTTATTTGCGAGGCAAATCGCTGTTTTTCTTTCTTTCAATTTTTTTTTCATTTAAAAATTGAAGAAAACCCACCCCTGAATTTCGTGGGTGCGTAGATATAAGAGACGGAAAGGACCAACAAAAAAGGAAAACATACGAAAGAAGGAAGGACAAATTGCAGTAGGGATACTGCCTGTGGACACCACGCGACCCCAGGTGTGTTGGTATTTTTATTTGTTTTTTTTTTTTTGTAATGCATTCTTAAATTTTTCATTTGAATCATTAAACACCAAAACCCACCCCTGGGATGGGGTTTTTTTTTTTTTTTTTTTTTTTTTTTGGATTGCGCCAGGGATGTGTAATCTTCATAGATACTAGTAGCCCGAGTGCTACTAGCATGCACGATTCGCAAACCTGAGTACTCGATGCCAGGAATACGCCTACGTACTAAACACACACCCTACACACTTCAACCACTCTCCCCGCGGGACTGCCGTTAGGTATTACTTCGCGGGGCTGGTTAGCAATTCATGCTATGCTTCTTGTATTGCTGCTTCTGATGCTTCTGTTGCTTCTGCTGCTCTTCTTAGCTTTTCTATTCTCCGCAGCTCTTTTTGTAGAGTTGTTACGAAAGAACATATTGCCATCCAATTTTCTTCCAAACCGTAACATATGGTCGAGGAGTAATGACGGACTTGGCAGAGTAATTCTCCATGCCGTGAAACGTGTGCAGTAAAACACTGCGTGCTCCGTATCCTCATCTTCACCTGGGCATTCCGGGCAGGATGGTGAGTTGTCGTGTCCGAATCGGTGTAGATATTTGCGGTAGCCACCGTGGCCAGACAGGAACTGCGTTAGATGGTAGTTGCAGTCTCCATGCTTTCGACTTATCCAATCTTGGATTGTCGGTATAAGTTTGTATGTCCATCTGCCTTTTGTTGTATTAGCCCAACGAGCTTGCCACATAGCTGCTGACGCTGCCCTTTCTTCAATTTTTATCACCTTGATACCAGTGGCGTCGTGATGACTCAATGCTCTTCTGTTATATATCCTCAGCATTTCATCTGCGAGAATATCGATGGGGACCATTCCAGCTATGACAAATGCAGCTTCGTCAGAGATGGTTCGAAAGCCGCTGATTGTCCGTAGCGCACAGAGTCTGTATGATGACGATAGTTTCCTTTTGGTCTCCTTCGTCCTCAGTGCCTCCGCCCAGACTGGGGCGGCATATAACAGAACTGAGGTGATAACTCTAGAGAGTAGAATCCTTCTAGCATATCCAGGTCCACCGATGTTAGGCATGATACGCGAGAGAGCTCCCTGCATTTGCGATGCTTTTTTGGTAACAAAATCAACATGCGTTTTAAACCGTAGCCTGTTGTCCAGCATTACTCCAAGGTATTTAATTGCCTCTTTCGACCTGATGGTTTGGTTACCAACCTGAAAGTTGGCAAATTCGACAGTTTTCCGGCTGGTTATAAGAACAGCTTCTGTTTTATAGTCAGCTAGTTCTAGTCCGGCGGATACTAGCCAATCTTTTATCCGGGCAATTGCTTCATTTGTAGCTGATTCTACTGCACGGATCTGTTTAGCTACTGTCACGACTGCAATGTCATCGGCGAATCCAATTATCGTTACTCCCCCAGGTAACGCTAATCGTAGTACTCCGTCGTACATGATGTTCCACAATAGTGGCCCTAAAACCGATCCCTGTGGAACTCCCGCAGTTACGTTGTAGTATTTTACGCCTTCATCGGTATTGTACCTCAGCTTTCTGTTGTTGAAGTAGTTCGTCACTATCCGTAGCAGGTAATATGGCGTATCCATCCTGGCAAGTGACCTTCTAATAAACGACCAGTTCGCAGAGTTAAATGCGTTTTTAATGTCCATCGTTACTACTGCACAATACTCCTTTGTGCCGTAGAGCCATCTTTCTCCTTCGATGGCACCTTTGGCGATATCGACTACCGCTCTTATGGCATCAACAGTAGATCGTGCTCTTCTGAAGCCAAATTGGTGATCTGAGAGGGCTCCTTTCTCTTCTACTACTGCGAGTAATCTATTATAGATTATCTTCTCGAGGATCTTTCCCATGGTGTCTAATAGGCATATTGGGCGATAGGATGATGGTTCTCCTGGGGGCTTCTTTCCTTTTGGCAGTAGGACCAAATGCTGCGTTTTCCATTTTTCGGGAAAGGTTCCTTCTTCAAGGCACTGCTTCATTGTTGTTATGAAGAGGTCTGGTCTTTTTGTTACAGCTGCCTTTACTGCCTTGTTCGGGATGCCGTCGGGTCCCGGAGCCTTGTTGTCACCTATCTTGCTGCATGCCCTTAGCAGTTCCTCGTGAGTAATTAAAGGAATATCTTCTGGATTGACTTCTCGTATAATATTGCACATAGCAGCAGGCCTTTGAGGGAAGAGGTACTCTACTATGGATCTCAGCATTATCGGACATGTTATTTGAGGAGTCCTATAGCCCTTTAATTTTGTCATCACCATTCTGTATGCCGAGCCCCATGGGTTGATGTCGGCTTCTTGACAGAGACGTTTAAAGCATGCAGTTTTGCTTTCCTTAATGGCTCTATTTAAGCTACGTCTCGCCAGTCTAAGGGTGTCCAGGCATTGTTGGAAATCCGCCCTCCTTCTTGATCGTTGGACTTTACGCCGGGCTTGCAGACATTTTGCCCGGAGTTCGAATATTTCCTCGTTCCACCAGTAACACGGTGATGTGTTCCTGGTGTTTGCTCTCCTAGGCATTGATGCGTCGCACGCTGTGGTGATGGTGCCTGTGAGGTGGTGAGCGAGGGTCTCCGCTGTTCCGCTTGGAGCTTGATCACCGTTCAACATCTCTTCGAATGCATCCTTATCGAAAGATCTGTCATTCCATTTTGGGCCAGTAAGTTTTGGGAGCTGGACTGGTTTTTTCCCTTTTATTTCCAGTATTATCACCTGATGGTCGCTGTGTGAATATTCCTCACTGACCCTCCACTTTATGGTTTTCAGGATGGAGTTGCTCGCAAAGGTGATGTCAATAATGGACCCTACTCCAGCCTTCCGGTAAGTATTTGTCCGGCCCTTATTAGCAATGCCTATCGCTAGGGGAGCGAATGTCTCCAATAAGACCTGTCCTCTGGTGTTGGTGAGCCTGCTGCCCCATTCTGTTGCCCACGCGTTGAAGTCTCCTCCTATAACCACTGGGGCTCTCTGGAGCGCATCCGTGGTTAGATTATCCAGCATTAGTTGGTACTCGCTGGCCGTCAAACTGGGTCGGGCATAGCAGCTATAAAAATGGATCCCATTTATTTTCGCCCGCACGAAGCCGACTGTTTGGTCGTTTGTTTCTTGAAAGGCATAGCGTCCACACATCCATATCGCCGCCTGTTTTGCCTTATCGCAGATCCAATTGTTGTTCTCTTCGGGACATTTATATGGTTCACTGATCATAATAACGTCAGCGCTTTCGTCCTTGGCCGTTTGTGCTAGGATGTCCTGTGCTATTCTACAGTGATTAAGATTTATCTGTAGAATCTTCATGGTATTTTGCTTGTAATAGCTCTCCGAAATACTGGGCATTTGCTACTGCCGGCTACATGCTGCGCGGCGTCCGGGTGGTCTTTCTTGCAGAACATGCAGGATGGATCCTTGTTGCAATTCTTCGCTATGTGGCCTTCTCCTCCACATCTCCTACATAGCTTGGAGCGGTCTTCCTCGCTTTTGCATTGCCAGGCAAGATGACCAAACTCTAAACATTTGAAGCACTTTTTAAGGAGGGTTCGTTCGCGCATGCGACAGTTAACCCAGCCGATTTTAATCCTTCCTGCTTCTAACAGCTTTCTTACGTCTACTGCGGGAAAGCTGATCGTTGCTGTTTGTGTTCCTCCGTACGCCCTCCGCAGGGACAAAATATCTGCCGGTGAAACTTTCACTCCAAACTGGGCTTCGATTGCATTGATTACGTCGTCTATAGTCGTGACCTCATCGATGTCTTTGATCTCAAGGGTAGTGCGATGCGTAATCGAACTTACATTCGCTTGCTCTGCTAGAGCTTCACTAATGACGCCTTTAAATTCGTTTGTCTTATTTCCCGTCTCCTTGAATTGTATAAGGAGGTCTCCCTTCTGTGTCCTCCTGATTTTAGTTACCGCCTTTCCCACTGTTTCCAGTTTGGGGTCTGCCTTCACCTTGCGTAGTATCTCCGCGTATGAGAGGGACCCCGTCGCTTTAATGACGATAGCGTCAGGTCTAGGTCTTTTGACCTCTTGTTGCTTCTTTTTGGCGATCTTCTTTTTGGTGGTATTTACCCATTCTTCTTCTCCTGCCGCTTGCTTCTTGTTTGTGGCTGTAACTTTTTTCTTAGGTCTGACCACTGGGGTCTCTACGCCGGTGGTCTCATCCTTCTCCTTGGTGTTTATCAATGCAGTTTGTTTTTGTTTACGCTTTGGCTCCGAGCGCTTTTTGCCTGCAACATCGTTTGATGTATTTTTCTGCGTCTGTTTTGGCTTCGGTGGTTCGTTGTCTGCCGCGCCACTCGGTGGCTGTTGCTGTTTTCGTTTTGGCTCCGGGGGTTCGTCGTCTGCAACTTGCCTTCTCTTGGGTTCAGATGTTGTTTTTAGCCATGGCGAAGTTTGCGACGAGTTGTTCCGGCGAATCACTTGCTTTGCTTCCTCATCGTGTAGCTGAATCGCCGAGAGCTCATAGAGAGCTCTGATGCTTTCAATAGCATCTCGCATCGCTTGGTGGATTGAACGCCTTTTGCCATCTTCCAGCATTTCTACCAGACCTCTAATTTGCTCACCTAACTTGTGGAAGTCAGTTTTATGGGTTGGTGGTTCGACCGTCACCTTTCGTATTGCGGGTGACTCGCGTCGTTCCGCACTTCTTTGTGATGCTGCTACTTGGTCAATTGGTGACCTCAGCATCCTTGATCCCCTCTGGAAGGGGTTCTCCTCATTCTCCTCTACTTCAATTTCTCCGGTGTTTTTGTTTGTTTTTGTTGTAATCATTTCTAGTGGATCCCCACTCAAAGCCGCTATCAATATTCGAATGTGTAGTCACCTAAGGATCCCATGGTTGTCTTTGCAAGCAGTGAGGCCATGCGAGGGTTGACACAAGCCCTTATGGGGTTTTGTGCCAGAGCCGGATCGGTGCTAACCAGGAATGTTACATCTGAACCTACACCACCAACTTAATGGTGACGAAACATTGAACGTACCCTGGGATGGGGTGTGTGTGTGTGTGTGTGTGCGAGGACGCACAAGATTGTCATCAACAACCAGTACAGGAGGACGTCGATGAAAAATACCATCGTGGGATCACCGGAGGAATTATCTGTGTTCAGGTACTGGTTTGCTTTTTCTTTTCCTTTTATTTTTTTTTTTTGTTATTTGGCATTAGACGAAAAAAAGGGGCCTGGTTCGTCTTTTCGTATGTTGGCGCATGTTGGCTTATTCAAGTGCTTTAGGCTATCTTATATCTGTTTATTGTTATTGCCCAATGTGTAGCAAGGGCCTACGCCCTGAGATCCTCTACTCCAACCGTTGAGGCTAGCTGGGCACTTCTTTATATTTTGCTAGCAAGCACGTCCTATATCACAGATCTTTGTATCACAGCTACTATATCACAGGGGCGTATGTGGATGTACCCGTATGCTACCTACAAATCATTATAGGGGTGCAGTTCGATACATCCAGGTTACCCCACCTAACGCTAATAAATAAACTATAAGTATACAATAATAAATAAACTCTATATGTAAATAAAATATATAATAAATAAATAGGCTCTATATATAAATACATAATCTCTATAAATAAATAAACTCTATAAATAAATATACTCTATAATAAATAATTTATCTCTATAATTAAATAAACTCTATAAATAAATATACTCTATAATAAATAAATATACTCAATAATAATTAATTACACTATACCTCTACATAAATAAATAACTATCTATATCTCTACTTACAAACTATCATATTTATAGCAACGACAGCTTATGTGCGTCAGGTATACCTCAGTCTTCTTGTCCTTCATACGTGAAGATCTTTGGCATGAAACTTGCCCACCACTTCACCTCTCTGGTTGCCTACTTCGTACAGGGAGTTGCCGATCGCCTTCAAAATCACCGATGGTAAGAACTTCGGGCCTAGCTTGGCATTGTATCCATCGGGTAGTCTACTTTGTTTGAAGTTACGCCTATAGACAGTTTACCCTACGGCGTACTTGATATCTCGGCTTCTCGTGTTGTATACTTTGGTGGACTGATGTGCCAGTCTTAGATTCTCGAAAATTCTGTCTCTGATTAAAGCTAACCTATCAGTCTTATTTTCAATGTGAGCCCTTGGGTCCTTGATCATATCCAGTCTGCGCAGGACTTCATAGGCACTAGCATGCTGCACCATGGGTATCCCGAATACGGCGTAATAGGGCTCGAATGATGTCGCATCGTGTACTACGCTCCTCAAGGCGAATGCCGCACTACTGACATGTAGGTCCCAGTTCTTCTGGTCCTCGTCAATATACGACCGTAGTTTGGCCAGTAAGGAACGGTTAACCCTCTCGGAAGCATTTGCCTGAGGAGAGCAGAACGCGGTGCGAACGTGTTTGACCCTATATTTGTTTAGTAAGCTGGAAAACAATTATAATAATCAATCCAATTAAAAATAAAAAAAATCTCACCTGAATTATCTGTCTAAGGGAATTAAAAAAAAAAATACTAAAGAAAACTAAATCTAAAATCGAAACAAAAAAAAAAAATGGTGTAGAGAAGAATTCAAAAAAAAAGAAAAATAATCTCACCAAAATCTAGAACTGAAAGTAGCTAAATATACTGAAATTCGCAAAGATATTTTTTTTTTCTAATTAACTCCAATTCAAAAAAGAAATAAAAAATCTAAAAACTACGGCTAAAGAATATCCACTAAAGGAATAAAAACCACGCTGAGCAGGTAAACTCACTCAACTAAAAAAAATGTTATCAACTCTTAAAAGTTAACGTTTTTCGAGATTATTTGTAACTTCACTGACGGTGTGCGATGGTGTGTAGAGTCACGGTCAGGTTCTCCACTAACCATTCCGCTGATTAACCAAGCTAGTTATTGTTCGTCCTCAAGTCTATTGTATGTTGTATGTATCTGTCTACTTGTGGCTGGGTCTGTGGGACTTGACGAGTGCTGTCATAAATCCCTTCTGTCCTTACCACTACTTGGCATTAGGTAATACCAACCGTTGGCTGGCTAGGACTTTCAGAATATACTCCAACACGGTTAGAGCTTCAAGACCTATACTCACGCCTCACCGATGATCTGGCAAAAGCCTTGACCCTTGGACAGCTGCTTTGCATTAGGCCTTTCCAACCTAACCTACTCTTTATTTCTTCCTAGACCTCCAACTACCTCACAAGATCCTCTGGCTTTTAACCCGAAAATTGGACAGCTGTCTTTGGCCTAAGACGAAACAAAGAATTTGATCAGCCCTTGAACAGAAATTAAGACAGGAAAGTAAAATCATTTATAAAAGCGGAAAATATACTAATTCGCGAATGAGGCTGATTGGTATGAATCCAAGGTGACGACTTTCGAAGAGAGAAAATCGTCCCCTTGGAGTCGCAATCTGGCCTCTAAAACCGTTCGATATCGTTGGGCGCCATTGTTATGAGCTAGGGGCAGGCCACGGAGGCGTCTTCGGTGTGGGTGAAGGGGACGGCGGCACGCACGCGGTTGCACGGCTTAACTCGTCGGACGGGGCTGGTTCTTGTCTCCCATCGCTCTCACACCACCTGCTCAAACACAAAAAAAATCGTGCCATATGTATATAAAAAAAGAACCTAATAGAGAAGAGAAAAGCTAACGTAATTAGACCACGGACGGACTTAAGCAAAGATAGAAAAGAAGACAGGAGAAGAAGAAGAAGAAGCTCAAGGGCTTATGCCCATATCCCGGAGAAAGAAGGGTATGCTAGATCTAACCTAACTATTCTAATCTAAACCTAATCTATACTAAAAACTTATGATGCGCCCTAACCTATACCTAAACTAACTTATAACTATCCTATTCTAGCCCTATACTACGGCATCCATATCCCCTAGTCTCTCCAGGATGTGGGTTCGTCTCGTCCCAGAGACGTGCCAGATGTTGATGGCACCGGCATGACCAACCCACCCTTGTGTCTGAAAGGCACATCCTTCGCCATCTCATTGGCCAATATTCACTGGAGATAGCCCCTAATGCCTCAATCCAGCCACTATAGTCTCATGTCCTCTACGAAACGTGCGTATGGTCGTCATGTATAGTCCTTGTCCAGTCAGTATAGTCATCCTGTCACACCTGGTCAGCGAAAAGACGGCCTTCCCATTACCCCCACACACCATCTTTGCACAAAAAAAAATTTTACCGGCACATCACTAATATGTTATTATGAACACTAAACTTGCATTATTATACATTTAGCTTTATTCTTATGATCTTCTCTTATATCAAAATTATGCACGTAATTCTATGAAAGGAATTTCATTAAACCAAATTAAAATTAAACTAACCTATCCTACGTATCAAAAAAAAATTCTGTTCTTAACACTAAAATAAAGCAAAAAACAAACTATTCATAAAAAAAATCAACAAAATTTACTCACGGTTTTTATGTCCCGCGTTGTCCTGCCGGCAGCACAAGAAGAGATGAAATGAAGATGCTGATGCTCCAGCTATGTATATGTTCGCGACTTAAATATACGAGTGTTAAGCACAGAACTTTTGTTATACTTTACGTTACACTCAATTGCCAAAAGAAATTTAAAAAAAAAAAATTAAAAACTAAACAAAACTCCAAAGAAAAAAAAAACTACTTTAAACTAAAAAAATTCTGCAGATTCACTGCACTGTGTTTTCACTAAAAAAAAATTCTTTTGTTCCCTCGCTGTTTTTTTTTTTTCTTTATTCTTCGTAGCTGTGACAGTTGTAGTGCGAAGCCTTGGGGCGGAGCACCTCACTTCAGTTGTGGAGTGGCCTTTGTTCCTTGTTGTACCTTGCCCCTTGTAAGATACCGCTTGGCCGTCTTGCGGGGTGATTAGCGGTCTCCGCTAGCCGTTGCTTGCGTACCGAAATCCGCTTCTACCCAAAAAAAAATTTTGCAGAGGCTTGGGCGTATCGGTTCGACCCAAGTCCTACTAATTGCCAAAAGTTCCCCAAGTTAAATTATTTGATTCGTTGAAATCGAGTTATATGATAACATACCTCTGCTGTCTTGTTCTGCCCTGTCCTCTTCTCGAGCGGAGCTATTGCCCTTCGAACCTCTGCCTATCCTTTCTTTTTTTTTCTTCTTCTAGAAAAATTACTATTAAACTAATATTAATTTTTTATTTTTTTTCTCTTGCCCTAGGCAGTCATCACTTACCAAACAAAATTTTCAGATTTCCTTCCTTTTTTTTTGGCTTCCCTTTTTTTTCTGTATACCACTGTGAACTTTTTTTTTTTCTTTATTATCTATGGAGTCGGGGCATCGACCGTTCCCATATGATCTAATCAAAAAAGTGATCAACGGTCGATGTTCTTTGCCCTAGTTTCTTGTCTTCCTCAATCTACTCTTTGTCATATTCTCTTCGTTACCCCTTCATTTTCATTTGTTGCCTACATTTCTCTTCGTCCATCTATGTTATCTATGTCTCCCTCTTCGTCATGACGGTCGTCCCTTATCTTTATTCATATTGATTTCGGAGTATTGGAAAAGGGAAATTCCCTTTGCCAATATCCTTCGTCAAGATGATAATATTTACATATAACACTTTAATAACTTAATACATTCACCTAAATTCGAACAATAAAATAACATAACATACCTTACATTAAGATAACTAACCTACCCTAATTAACCCAAAAACAAAATTTCTGACTAACAAAACCCATATAAACATATAATATGAAGATATTGACTGAACGAATTCTATGTTATTTTTCTTAGCCCTGAACCACAGATAATTTCCCGATCGCCATTAATATTTTTGCGAGAGAGAGACGGGTGTATCTCTCTCCCTCATGTCAGCTGATTGCTGACATTTCTTTTATTTTCTAATTTTATTTGCGAGGCAAATCGCTGTTTTTCTTTCTTTCAATTTTTTTTTCATTTAAAAATTGAAGAAAACCCACCCCTGAATTTCGTGGGTGCGTAGATATAAGAGACGGAAAGGACCAACAAAAAAGGAAAACATACGAAAGAAGGAAGGACAAATTGCAGTAGGGATACTGCCTGTATCCACGCGACCCCAGGTGTGTTGGTATTTTTATTTGTTTTTTTTTTTTGTAATGCATTCTTAAATTTTTCATTTGAATCATTAAACACCAAAACCCACCCCTGGGATGGGGTGTGTGTGTGTGTGTGTGTGCGAGGACGCACAAGATTGTCATCAACAACCAGTACAGGAGGACGTCGATGAAAAATACCATCGTGGGATCACCGGAGGAATTATCTGTGTTCAGGTACTGGTTTGCTTTTTCTTTTCCTTTTATTTTTTTTTTTTGTTATTTGGCATTAGACGAAAAAAAGGGGCCTGGTTCGTCTTTTCGTATGTTGGCGCATGTTGGCTTATTCAAGTGCTTTAGGCTATCTTATATCTGTTTATTGTTATTGCCCAATGTGTAGCAAGGGCCTACGCCCTGAGATCCTCTACTCCAACCGTTGAGGCTAGCTGGGCACTTCTTTATATTTTGCTAGCAAGCACGTCCTATATCACAGATCTTTGTATCACAGCTACTATATCACAGGGGCGTATGTGGATGTACCCGTATGCTACCTACAAATCATTATAGGGGTGCAGTTCGATACATCCAGGTTGCCCCACCTAACGCTAATAAATAAACTATAAGTATACAATAATAAATAAACTCTATATGTAAATAAAATATATAATAAATAAATAGGCTCTATATATAAATACATAATCTCTATAAATAAATAAACTCTATAAATAAATATACTCTATAATAAATAATTTATCTCTATAATTAAATAAACTCTATAAATAAATATACTCTATAATAAATAAATATACTCAATAATAATTAATTACACTATACCTCTACATAAATAAATAACTATCTATATCTCTACTTACAAACTATCATATTTATAGCAACGACAGCTTATGTGCATCAGGTATACCTCAGTCTTCTTGTCCTTCATACGTGAAGATCTTTGGCATGAAACTTGCCCACCACTTCACCTCTCTGGTTGCCTACTTCGTACAGGGAGTTGCCGATCGCCTTCAAAATCACCGATGGTAAGAACTTCGGGCCTAGCTTGGCATTGTATCCATCGGGTAGTCTACTTTGTTTGAAGTTACGCCTATAGACAGTTTACCCTACGGCGTACTTGATATCTCGGCTTCTCGTGTTGTATACTTTGGTGGACTTTTGATGTGCCAGTCTTAGATTCTCGAAAATTCTGTCTCTGATTAAAGCTAACCTATCAGTCTTATTTTCAATGTGAGCCCTTGGGTCCTTGATCATATCCAGTCTGCGCAGGACTTCATAGGCACTAGCATGCTGCACCATGGGTATCCCGAATACGGCGTAATAGGGCTCGAATGATGTCGCATCGTGTACTACGCTCCTCAAGGCGAATGCCGCACTACTGACATGTAGGTCCCAGTTCTTCTGGTCCTCGTCAATATACGACCGTAGTTTGGCCAGTAAGGAACGGTTAACCCTCTCGGAAGCATTTGCCTGAGGAGAGCAGAACGCGGTGCGAACGTGTTTGACCCCATATTTGTTTAGCAAGCTGGAAAACAATTATAATAATCAATCCAATTAAAAATAAAAAAAATCTCACCTGAATTATCTGTCTAAGGGAATTAAAAAAAAAAAAATACTAAAGAAAACTAAATCTAAAATCGATACAAAAAAAAAAAATGGTGTAGAGAAGAATTCAAAAAAAAAGAAAAATAATCTCACCAAAATCTAGAACTGAAAGTAGCTAAATATACTGAAATTCGCAAAGATATTTTTTTTTTCTAATTAACTCCAATTCAAAAAAGAAATAAAAAATCTAAAAACTACGGCTAAAGAATATCCACTAAAGGAATAAAAACCACGCTGAGCAGGTAAACTCACTCAACTAAAAAAAATGTTATCAACTCTTAAAAGTTAACGTTTTTCGAGATTATTTGTAACTTCACTGACGGTGTGCGATGGTGTGTAGAGTCACGGTCAGGTTCTCCACTAACCATTCCGCTGATTAACCAAGCTAGTTATTGTTCGTCCTCAAGTCTATTGTATGTTGTATGTATCTGTCTACTTGTGGCTGGGTCTGTGGGACTTGACGAGTGCTGTCATAAATCCCTTCTGTCCTTACCACTACTTGGCATTAGGTAATACCAACCGTTGGCTGGCTAGGACTTTCAGAATATACTCCAACACGGTTAGAGCTTCAAGACCTATACTCACGCCTCACCGATGATCTGGCAAAAGCCTTGACCCTTGGACAGCTGCTTTGCATTAGGCCTTTCCAACCTAACCTACTCTTTATTTCTTCCTAGACCTCCAACTACCTCACAAGATCCTCTGGCTTTTAACCCGAAGATTGGACAGCTGTCTTTGGCCTAAGACGAAACAAAGAATTTGATCAGCCCTTGAACAGAAATTAAGACAGGAAAGTAAAATCATTTATAAAAGCGGAAAATATACTAATTCGCGAATGAGGCTGATTGGTATGAATCCAAGGTGACGACTTTCGAAGAGAGAAAATCGTCCCCTTGGAGTCGCAATCTGGCCTCTAAAACCGTTCGATATCGTTGGGCGCCATTGTTATGAGCTAGGGGCAGGCCACGGAGGCGTCTTCGGTGTGGGTGAAGGGGACGGCGGCACGCACGCGGTTGCACGGCTTAACTCGTCGGACGGGGCTGGTTCTTGTCTCCCATCGCTCTCACACCACCTGCTCAAACACAAAAAAAATCGTGCCATATGTATATAAAAAAAGAACCTAATAGAGAAGAGAAAAGCTAACGTAATTAGACCACGGACGGACTTAAGCAAAGATAGAAAAGAAGACAGGAGAAGAAGAAGAAGAAGCTCAAGGGCTTATGCCCATATCCCGGAGAAAGAAGGGTATGCTAGATCTAACCTAACTATTCTAATCTAAACCTAATCTATACTAAAAACTTATGATGCGCCCTAACCTATACCTAAACTAACTTATAACTATCCTATTCTAGCCCTATACTACGGCATCCATATCCCCTAGTCTCTCCAGGATGTGGGTTCGTCTCGTCCCAGAGACGTGCCAGATGTTGATGGCACCGGCATGACCAACCCACCCTTGTGTCTGAAAGGCACATCCTTCGCCATCTCATTGGCCAATATTCACTGGAGATAGCCCCTAATGCCTCAATCCAGCCACTATAGTCTCATGTCCTCTACGAAACGTGCGTATGGTCGTCATGTATAGTCCTTGTCCAGTCAGTATAGTCATCCTGTCACACCTGGTCAGCGAAAAGACGGCCTTCCCATTACCCCCACACACCATCTTTGCACAAAAAAAAATTTTACCGGCACATCACTAATATGTTATTATGAACACTAAACTTGCATTATTATACATTTAGCTTTATTCTTATGATCTTCTCTTATATCAAAATTATGCACGTAATTCTATGAAAGGAATTTCATTAAACCAAATTAAAATTAAACTAACCTATCCTACGTATCAAAAAAAAATTCTGTTCTTAACACTAAAATAAAGCAAAAAACAAACTATTCATAAAAAAAATCAACAAAATTTACTCACGGTTTTTATGTCCCCCGTTGTCCTGCCGGCAGCACAAGAAGAGATGAAATGAAGATGCTGATGCTCCAGCTATGTATATGTTCGCGACTTAAATATACGAGTGTTAAGCACAGAACTTTTGTTATACTTTACGTTACACTCAATTGCCAAAAGAAATTTAAAAAAAAAAATTAAAAACTAAACAAAACTCCAAAGAAAAAAAAAAACTACTTTAAACTAAAAAAATTCTGCAGATTCACTGGACTGTGTTTTCACAAAAAAAAAAATTCCTTTGTTCTCTCGCTGTTTTTTTTTTTTCTTTATTCTTCGTAGCTGTGACAGTTGTAGTGCGAAGCCTTGGGGCGGAGCACCTCACTTCAGTTGTGGAGTGGCCTTTGTTCCTTGTTGTACCTTGCCCCTTGTAAGATACCGCTTGGCCGTCTTGCGGGGTGATTAGCGGTCTCCGCTAGCCGTTGCTTGCGTACCGAAATCCGCTTCTACCCAAAAAAAAATTTTGCAGAGGCTTGGGCGTATCGGTTCGACCCAAGTCCTACTAATTGCCAAAAGTTCCCCAAGTTAAATTATTTGGTTCGTGGAAATCGAGTTATATGATAACATACCTCTGCTGTCTTGTTCTGCCTGTCCTCTTCTCGAGCGGAGCTATTGCCCTTCGAACCTCTGCCTATCCTTTTTTTTTTTTTTCTTCTTCTAGAAAAATTACTATTAAACTAATATTAAATTTTTTTTTTTTTTTCCCTTGCAATAGGCAGTCATCACTTACCAAACAAAATTTTCAGATTTCCTTCCTTTTTTTTGTCTTTCCCTTTTTTTTCTGTATACCACTGTGAACTTTTTTTTTCTTTATTATCTATGGAGTTGGGGCATCGACCGTTCCCATATGATCTAATCAAATCAATCAACGGTCGATGTTCTTTGCCCTAGTTTCTTGTCTTCCTCAATTTACTCTTTGTCATATTCTCTTAGTTACCCCTTCATTTTCATTTGTTGCGTACATTTCTCTATGTTATCTATGTCTCCCTCTTCGTCATGACGGTCGTCCCTTATCTTTATTCATATTGATTTCGGAGTATTGGAAAAGGGAAATTCCCTTTGCCAATATCCTTCGTCAAGATGATAATATTTACATATAACACTTTAATAACTTAATACATTCACCTAAATTCGAACAATAAAATAACATAACATACCTTACATTAAGATAACTAACCTACCCTAATTAACCCAAAAACAAAATTTCTGACTAACAAAACCCATATAAACATATAATATGAAGATATTGACTGAACGAATTCTATGTTATTTTTCTTAGCCCTGAACCACAGATAATTTCCCGATCGCCATTAATATGTTTGCGAGAGAGAGACGGGTGTATCTCCCTCCCTCATGTCAGCTGATTGCTGACATTTCTTTTATTTTCTAATTTTATTTGCGAGGCAAATCGCTGTTTTTCTTTCTTTCAATTTTTTTTTCATTTAAAAATTGAAGAAAACCCACCCCTGAATTTCGTGGGTGCGTAGATATAAGAGACGGAAAGGACCAACAAAAAAGGAAAAAAAAAGGAAAAATACCATCGTGGGATCACCGGAGGAATTGTCTGTGTTCAGGTAAACCAGTTACTTTTTCTTTTCCTTTTTTTTTTTTTTTTTTTTTTTTTTTTGTTATTTGGCATTAGACGAGGTGCAGGCCCTCGTAACAAACATGTTCCCACAGTCTGGTTCAGGTATGAACATGTTCCCACAGTCTGGGTGCATTAGGATCGTGTTGCATTACTTTTGGAATGCACCGGATACACGCGCGCTGGCTGATAGCAACTCAGCAGAATGGATCGTGGGACTGGCGGCAGCTTAGCGGGAAGTTTAAAGTTATTAGGTTAGTCTTAAGATTGACATTGGAAGACACGGTTCGGTGATTCCAAATAAATTGTATCGAAATAAATCGCATTAATAGAAAGAGCGTTTGCGTTTCATTAAAGGCCCGAGTAGTTCGGTTATTTTAAGTTACTACGAAGAGGTAACGTTAACTACAACAACAACAACGACAACAACAAAAACAACAACAACGACAACAACAACAACAACAACAACAACAACAACAACAACAACAACAACAACAACAACAACAACAACAACAACAACAACAACAACAACAACAACAACAACAACAACAACAACAACAACAACAACAACAACAACAACAACAACAACAACAACAACAACAACAACAACAACAACAACAACAACAACAACAACAACAACAACAACAACAACAACAACAACAACAACAACAACAACAACAACAACAACAACAACAACAACAACAACAACAACAACAACAACAACAACAACAACAACAACAACAACAACAACAACAACAACAACAACAACAACAACAACAACAACAACAACAACAACAACAACAACAACAACAACAACAACAACAACAACAACAACAACAACAACAACAACAACAACAACAACAACAACAACAACAACAACAACAACAACAACAACAACAACAACAACAACAACAACAACAACAACAACAACAACAACAACAACAACAACAACAACAACAACAACAACAACAACAACAACAACAACAACAACAACAACAACAACAACAACAACAACAACAACAACAACAACAACAACAACAACAACAACAACAACAACAACAACAACAACAACAACAACAACAACAACAACAACAACAACAACAACAACAACAACAACAACAACAACAACAACAACAACAACAACAACAACAACAACAACAACAACAACAACAACAACAACAACAACAACAACAACAACAACAACAACAACAACAACAACAACAACAACAACAACAACAACAACAACAACAACAACAACAACAACAACAACAACAACAACAACAACAACAACAACAACAACAACAACAACAACAACAACAACAACAACAACAACAACAACAACAACAACAACAACAACAACAACAACAACAACAACAACAACAACAACAACAACAACAACAACAACAACAACAACAACAACAACAACAACAACAACAACAACAACAACAACAACAACAACAACAACAACAACAACAACAACAACAACAACAACAACAACAACAACAACAACAACAACAACAACAACAACAACAACAACAACAACAACAACAACAACAACAACAACAACAACAACAACAACAACAACAACAACAACAACAACAACAACAACAACAACAACAACAACAACAACAACAACAACAACAACAACAACAACAACAACAACAACAACAACAACAACAACAACAACAACAACAACAACAACAACAACAACAACAACAACAACAACAACAACAACAACAACAACAACAACAACAACAACAACAACAACAACAACAACAACAACAACAACAACAACAACAACAACAACAACAACAACAACAACAACAACAACAACAACAACAACAACAACAACAACAACAACAACAACAACAACAACAACAACAACAACAACAACAGCAACAGCAACAGCAACAGCAACAGCAACAGCAACAGCAACAGCAACAGCAACAGCAACAGCAACAGCAACAGCAACAGCAACAGCAACAGCAACAGCAACAGCAACAGCAACAGCAACAGCAACAGCAACAGCAACAGCAACAGCAACAGCAACAGCAACAGCAACAGCAACAGCAACAGCAACAGCAACAGCAACAGCAACAGCAACAGCAACAGCAACAGCAACAGCAACAGCAACAGCAACAGCAACAGCAACAGCAACAGCAACAGCAACAGCAACAGCAACAGCAACAGCAACAGCAACAGCAACAGCAACAGCAACAGCAACAGCAACAGCAACAGCAACAGCAACAGCAACAGCAACAGCAACAGCAACAGCAACAGCAACAGCAACAGCAACAGCAACAGCAACAGCAACAGCAACAGCAACAGCAACAGCAACAGCAACAGCAACAGCAACAGCAACAGCAACAGCAACAGCAACAGCAACAGCAACAGCAACAGCAACAGCAACAGCAACAGCAACAGCAACAGCAACAGCAACAGCAACAGCAACAGCAACAGCAACAGCAACAGCAACAGCAACAGCAACAGCAACAGCAACAGCAACAGCAACAGCAACAGCAACAGCAACAGCAACAGCAACAGCAACAGCAACAGCAACAGCAACAGCAACAGCAACAGCAACAGCAACAGCAACAGCAACAGCAACAGCAACAGCAACAGCAACAGCAACAGCAACAGCAACAGCAACAGCAACAGCAACAGCAACAGCAACAGCAACAGCAACAGCAACAGCAACAGCAACAGCAACAGCAACAGCAACAGCAACAGCAACAGCAACAGCAACAGCAACAGCAACAGCAACAGCAACAGCAACAGCAACAGCAACAGCAACAGCAACAGCAACAGCAACAGCAACAGCAACAGCAACAGCAACAGCAACAGCAACAGCAACAGCAACAGCAACAGCAACAGCAACAGCAACAGCAACAGCAACAGCAACAGCAACAGCAACAGCAACAGCAACAGCAACAGCAACAGCAACAGCAACAGCAACAGCAACAGCAACAGCAACAGCAACAGCAACAGCAACAGCAACAGCAACAGCAACAGCAACAGCAACAGCAACAGCAACAGCAACAGCAACAGCAACAGCAACAGCAACAGCAACAGCAACAGCAACAGCAACAGCAACAGCAACAGCAACAGCAACAGCAACAGCAACAGCAACAGCAACAGCAACAGCAACAGCAACAGCAACAGCAACAGCAACAGCAACAGCAACAGCAACAGCAACAGCAACAGCAACAGCAACAGCAACAACAACAACAACAACAACAACAACAACAGCAACAACAACAGCAACAGCAACAACAGGCGAAACCAATTTACCGTGCTATACTTCAGCACATCAGACAGAAGGTGAGGGGTAGCTCTGATGCAGCCCTCGTATCTTATAATATTTTCGACGATGATTGACCAACAATAAAACAATGCCTTTCGCTGCATTATGCAGATAAGAGGGGCATGAGAACCCTAGAGCATCAGCTCAACCAGCTATCCCAAGGGAGTTCTAAGCTGGATGAATTTTATGCGGCAGTGAACCACCAGTTGTCGCTAATGATCAATAAGATCAAGACTGAAACCTATTCGCAGGAAACAGTCACGGCACTGGTCGAAACCTATCGCAATCGTGCGTTAGACGTGTTTATGCGCGATTAAATGGCGATCTGTCGACAATGCTTATTGTCAAGAAGCCGCGAACGCTCCCGGAAGCTTACTCTGCTTGCCTGGAGATACAAAATTTGAACTATCGCATTCATAAGATACACCAAACAACAACAACAACAACAAATTTAACGCGCTGCACTTGCTCCACGTGCTCAAGTCGTGAGAGCGAATCTCTTTGGATTCGCTGTATCAGCTTATTTAGGTATGAACATGTTCCCACAGTCTGGGTGCATTAGGATCGTGTTGCATTACTTTTGCAATGCACCGATACACGCGCGCTGGCTGATAGCAACTCAGCAGAATGGATCTTGGGACTGGGGGCTGCTTAGCGGGAAGATTTAAGTTATTAGGTTAGTCTTAAGTTTGACATTGGAAGACACGGTTCGGTTGTTCGGTGATTCTAAATAAATTGTATCGAAATAAATCGCATTAATAGAAAGAGTGTTTGCGTTTCATTAAATGCCCGAGTAGTTCGGTTTTTTGTAAGTTACCCCGAGGAGGTAACGTTAACTGGCGCCCGAGCAGGGACCGGCAAAAAAACTATATCCTTTTTGCCTGTGGATCCGTGCCAAATCAGGACCAGTACGCTCTATGGAGTGAACGTCAATGTACCCATGAGAACACATTGACCATTCTGGATCCTGAGCACAAAACTTCTGCATACCCATGAGAACGTGCAGATATCCTAGAAGGCTAGAGGATATGGTAGTGAAGATTGTTCGTGACACGAGTAGGTCGCTTATAAGCATAAACGTTTGCGACTAAAAGGAAGATCACGACACTTCCTTTGCCGGCTCCCATGAGAATAAATTAGTCCGTTCAGTTAATTTTTTTTCCTTCCGTTCTTTTGTAGCCACCGCGAACGTTAACTGCTGTGGAACTATGAATATCGAGTCTGTGTTAATGTGAGTGAAAAAAAAAAAAAAAAAAAACAAAAGGAAGTGAAATTTAAGTTACTTAACAGATCAAACAGTGCAATTACGTCAAGTGCAAAAAAAAAAGAAAAAAAAACATTTTCCTTAGTGCAATTAAATTAAGTGCAACACAACCTTTCCGCAGAAATAAAAAGAGTGGCACATACCCAAGTTTTATAAAAAAAAGGAGAAAAAAGAGAAGATTAGTGTTACCACTAAAGTATTAAAGTCAGTGGACGAAATTGTGAGAGAAATAAAATTTTTTGAATAATTCAAAATTGTGAAAGTAATATAATTTCTAAAAAAGAAAAAAAAGGAAAAAAAGATTGTGAAAGAAATAAATTTTTTTTGAATAAATCAAAATTGTAAAAGTAATATAATTTCTAAAAAGAAAAAAAAAAAGGAAAAAAAGATTGTGAAAGAAATAAAAATTTTTGAAGAAATCAAAATTGTGAAAGAAATATAATTAAATATAATTATAGTTGTTCGAAAAAGAGACAATAAATTAGAATTGTGAAAGAAATATAATTTCTTAAGGAAATTAAGCCAAAAGTATTAAAGTGTAGAAATTATTAAAGAAGCCATTGTAGTGTAAAAAATGTATGTAAGTGCGCGAGGTGCAAGGTGAGTCTTTTGAAGGCATTGCGCCTTGTAATATTCCTTGACGAGGAAACCCAAAATCCAGGTAACAAAGCTTATTTTATCCTTTACCTTTATCTTTCGAAATGGAAGCCATTACGAAGTCAGTGACCGAGCTGACCGGCGCAGTTAACGCCATGCTTGGTCAAATCAAAACGATGGAAAGTCGCCTCAAGTCACTTAAGGACAAGCAAGTACCAGAGGCTTCCCTCTGCGAGACATCCGACGAAATTTTGGAGCTCTGTGGGCCAAGAAATGAATTTGATTTGAAAGAAATTAGTAGGCTCGCGGACTGTGTCAAGGAGCTCCAAGTTTTCGACAGGAACCCCACACAATATATATCATGGGTTCATATCGTGGAGGGAATCCTCAATGATTTCAGTATCGTGAAGGCGAAACCAATTTACCGTGCTATACTTCAGCACATCAGACAGAAGGTGAGGGGTAGCGCTGATGCAGCCCTCGTATCTTATAATATTTTCGACGATGATTGACCAACAATAAAACAATGCCTTTCGCTGCATTATGCAGATAAGAGGGGCATGAGAACCCTAGGGCATCAGCTCAACCAGCTATCCCAAGGGAGTTCTAAGCTGGATGAATTTTATGCGGCAGTGAACCACCAGTTGTCGTTAATGATCAATAAGATCAAGACTGAAACCTATTCGCAGGAAACAGACACGGCACTGGTCGAAACCTATCGCAATCGTGAGTTAGACGTGTTTATGCGCGACTAAATGGCGATCTGTCGAGGATGCTTATTGTCAAGAAGCCGCGAACGCTCCCGGAAGCTTACTCTGCTTGCCTGGAGATACAAAATTTGAACTATCGCAGTCATAAGATACACCTATCATCAGCACCGAACACGATAACGGCAATTATTAACCAAACTTTTAGACGAGAATTTAGGCCCACAATGCCACCAAAGAAATTCTCGCGACAAGTATCTGACAGATCTGGCCAACGGGAACACTCCCTGCCACCTCGCGGAAATGACCCGCCTCCAAGACCAAGTGGTCCCAAACCGTATGAGAAAATGGAAGTTGACCGCTCCGTACAGTCGCGGCAGGTATATTATTTGAACCGCCCTCAGGGGTCCAACCCCTTTAAGAGGAGGGCTCAGTCCGATAACTATCGTCAGAAACATCAAAGGCTATATAACATGCAGACAGCCGACGAACAATCGACTAAGGCGTATAATGAAGCTGCCGAAGAAGAGATAGCCGACGAGATAAATTTTATGACGGGGGCTTATCCAGCGTACCAAACATAGAGTATGTTACGCGGGATGGCAAAAAATTTAAATTTCTTGTCGATACGGGGGCAAACAAGGACTTTATTAGCGCTTCCGTATCGCAAAATAGTACAGTAATCCCTAAACCCTTTATAGTTCATTCAGCCGCAGGTAATATCAAAATCAAAGAAAAAGTAAGCGAACGCTTTTTCAAGAATTCGGGTAACGATGCGCTTCTTACATTCTACATATTACCAGGTCTCGCGTCTTTTGATGGCATTATAGGAGACGATACTTTAAAAAATCTAGAAGCCGTAATAGACAGGAAAGGAGAGATTATCCAGAGAAGTTAACACCACTCTAGACGAAAGCCTCCCTGAAAACATTAGGAAGCAGCTTAACTGCTTGATAGAAAAACACAAGTTTATTTTCGGCCCAATTAATGACAGTGAAACTATTAATACCGCTGTGAAGGCCGAGATTAGAACCAACACTGATGATCCCATCTACGCTAAAAGTTACCCTTACCCCGCGTGTATGAGGCAGGAAGTGGAGAAGGAAATAGGGAAGTTATTAGAAGAAGGCATTATTCGTCCTTCAAAAAGTCCGTACAACTCTCCCATGTGGATAGTTCATGTGGATAGTTGAACAGCAACAGCAACAGCAACAGCAACAGCAACAGCAACAGCAACAGCAACAGCAACAGCAACAGCAACAGCAACAGCAACAGCAACAGCAACAGCAACAGCAACAGCAACAGCAACAGCAACAGCAACAGCAACAGCCACAGCAACAGCAACAGCAACATCAACAGCAACAGCAACAGCAACAGCAACAGCAACAGCAACAGCAACAGCAACAGCAACAGCAACAGCAACAGCCTATTCGCAGGAAACAGTCACGGCACTGGTCGAAACCTATCGCAATCGTGCGTTAGACGTGTTTATGCGCGATTAAATGGCGATCTGTCGACAATGCTTATTGTCAAGAAGCCGCGAACGCTCCCGGAAGCTTACTCTGCTTGCCTGGAGATACAAAATTTGAACTATCGCAGTCATAAGATACACCAAACAACAACAACAACAACAAATTTAACGCGCTGCACTTGCTCCACGTGCTCAAGTCGTGAGAGCGAATCTCTTTGGATTCGCTGTATCAGCTTATTTAGGTATGAACATGTTCCCACAGTCTGGGTGCATTAGGATCGTGTTGCATTACTTTTGCAATGCACCGATACACGCGCGCTGGCTGATAGCAACTCAGCAGAATGGATCTTGGGACTGGGGGCTGCTTAGCGGGAAGATTTAAGTTATTAGGTTAGTCTTAAGTTTGACATTGGAAGACACGGTTCGGTTGTTCGGTGATTCTAAATAAATTGTATCGAAATAAATCGCATTAATAGAAAGAGTGTTTGCGTTTCATTAAATGCCCGAGTAGTTCGGTTTTTTGTAAGTTACCCCGAGGAGGTAACGTTAACTGGCGCCCGAGCAGGGACCGGCAAAAAAACTATATCCTTTTTGCCTGTGGATCCGTGCCAAATCAGGACCAGTACGCTCTATGGAGTGAACGTCAATGTACCCATGAGAACACATTGACCATTCTGGATCCTGAGCACAAAACTTCTGCATACCCATGAGAACGTGCAGATATCCTAGAAGGCTAGAGGATATGGTAGTGAAGATTGTTCGTGACACGAGTAGGTCGCTTATAAGCATAAACGTTTGCGACTAAAAGGAAGATCACGACACTTCCTTTGCCGGCTCCCATGAGAATAAATTAGTCCGTTCAGTTAATTTTTTTTCCTTCCGTTCTTTTGTAGCCACCGCGAACGTTAACTACTGTGGAACTATGAATATCGAGTCTGTGTTAATGTGAGTGAAAAAAAAAAAAAAAAAAACAAAAGGAAGTGAAATTTAAGTTACTTAACAGATCAAACAGTGCAATTACGTCAAGTGCAAAAAAAAAAGAAAAAAAAAACATTTTCCTTAGTGCAATTAAATTAAGTGCAACACAACCTTTCCGCAGAAATAAAAAGAGTGGCACATACCCAAGTTTTATAAAAAAAAGGAGAAAAAAGAGAAGATTAGTGTTACCACTAAAGTATTAAAGTCAGTGGACGAAATTGTGAGAGAAATAAAATTTTTTGAATAATTCAAAATTGTGAAAGTAATACAATTTCTAAAAAAGAAAAAAAAGGAAAAAAAGATTGTGAAAGAAATAAATTTTTTTTGAATAAATCAAAATTGTAAAAGTAATATAATTTCTAAAAAGAAAAAAAAAAAGGAAAAAAAGATTGTGAAAGAAATAAAAATTTTTGAAGAAATCAAAATTGTGAAAGAAATATAATTAAATATAATTATAGTTGTTCGAAAAAGAGACAATAAATTAGAATTGTGAAAGAAATATAATTTCTTAAGGAAATTAAGCCAAAAGTATTAAAGTGTAGAAATTATTAAAGAAGCCATTGTAGTGTAAAAAATGTATGTAAGTGCGCGAGATGCAAGGTGAGTCTTTTGAAGGCATTGCGCCTTGTAATATTCCTTGACGAGGAAACCCAAAATCCAGGTAACAAAGCTTATTTTATCCTTTACCTTTATCATTCGAAATGGAAGCCATTACGAAGTCAGTGACCGAGCTGACCGGCGCGGTTAACGCCATGCTTGGTCAAATCAAAACGATGGAAAGTCGCCTCAAGTCACTTAAGGACAAGCAAGTACCAGAGGCTTCCCTCTGCGAGACATCCGACGAAATTTTGGAGCTCTGTGGGCCAAGAAATGAATTTGATTTGAAAGAAATTAGTAGGCTCGCGGACTGTGTCAAGGAGCTCCAAGTTTTCGACAGGAACCCCACACAATATATATCATGGGTTCATATCGTGGAGGGAATCCTCAATGATTTCAGTATCGTGAAGGCGAAACCAATTTACCGTGCTATACTTCAGCACATCAGACAGAAGGTGAGGGGTAGCGCTGATGCAGCCCTCGTATCTTATAATATTTTCGACGATGATTGACCAACAATAAAACAATGCCTTTCGCTGCATTATGCAGATAAGAGGGGCATGAGAACCCTAGGGCATCAGCTCAACCAGCTATCCCAAGGGAGTTTTAAGCTGGATGAATTTTATGCGGCAGTGAACCACCAGTTGTCGCTAATGATCAATAAGATCAAGACTGAAACCTATTCGCAGGAAACAGACACGGCACTGGTCGAAACCTATCGCAATCGTGCGTTAGACGTGTTTATGCGTGACTAAATGGCGATCTGTCGAGGATGCTTATTGTCAAGAAGCCGCGAACGCTCCCGGAAGCTTACTCTGCTTGCCTGGAGATACAAAATTTGAACTATCGCAGTCATAAGATACACCTATCATCAGCACCGAACACGATAACGGTAATTATTAACCAAACTTTTAGACGAGAATTTAGGCCCACAATGCCACCAAAGAAATTCTCGCGACAAGTATCTGACAGATCTGGCCAACGGGAACACTCCCTGCCACCTCGCGGAAATGACCCGCCTCCAAGACCAAGTGGTCCCAAACCGTATGAGAAAATGGAAGTTGACCGCTCCGTACAGTCGCGGCAGGTATATTATTTGAACCGCCCTCAGGGGTCCAACCCCTTTAAGAGGAGGGCTCAGTCCGATAACTATCGTCAGAAACATCAAAGGCTATATAACATGCAGACAGCCGACGAACAATCGACTAAGGCGTATAATGAAGCTGCCGAAGAAGAGATAGCCGACGAGATAAATTTTATGACGGGGGCTTATCCAGCGTACCAAACATAGAGTATGTTACGCGGGATGGCAAAAAATTTAAATTTCTTGTCGATACGGGGGCAAACAAGGACTTTATTAGCCCTTCCGTATCGCAAAATAGTACAGTAATCCCTAAACCCTTTATAGTTCATTCAGCCGCAGGTAATATCAAAATCAGAGAAAAAGTAAGCGAACGCTTTTTCAAGAATTCGGGTAACGATGCGCTTCTTACATTCTACATATTACCAGGTCTCGCGTCTTTTGATGGCATTATAGGAGACGATACTTTAAAAAATCTAGAAGCCGTAATAGACAGGAAAGGAGAGATTGTCCAGAGAAGTTAATACCACTCTAGACGAAAGCCTCCCTGAAAACATTAGGAAGCAGCTTAACTGCTTGATAGAAAAACACAAGTTTATTTTCGGCCCAATTAATGACAGTGAAACTATTAATACCGCTGTGAAGGCCGAGATTAGAACCAACACTGATGATCCCATCTACGCTAAAAGTTACCCTTACCCCGCGTGTATGAGGCAGGAAGTGGAGAAGGAAATAGGGAAGTTATTAGAAGAAGGCATTATTCGTCCTTCAAAAAGTCCGTACAACTCTCCCATGTGGATAGTTCCAAAAAAGCCTAAGCCAACGGGCAAGAAGCAATATCGAATGGTCATCGATTACAAACGGCTTAACGCAGTGACCATCTCTGATACCTATCCTATACCGGATATAAACTCTACACTCGCAAGCCTTGGTAGCGCAAAATATTTTACGACTCTCGACCTCACCTCGGGATTCCATCAAATCCCGATGAAACCCTGCGATATCCCAAAAACGGACTTTTCAACGATGAACGGAAAGAACGAATTCCTTAGGCTTCCATTCGGCCTAAAAAATGCGCCTGCTATCTTCCAAAGGATGATCGACGATGTACTTAAGGAATACATAGGGAAGATCTGCTATGTGTACATCGATGACGTGATTGTCTTTGGTAGCAGCGAGGAGGATCACCTCAAGAACATAGGCACCATTTTCTCCAGGTTGCGTGAAGTGAACTTAAAGGTAAACCTTGAGAAAACTAACTTCATGAAGACAGAAGTTGAGTTTCTAGGGTACGTAATAACACCTGATGGAATAAAACCCGACATGAAGAAAGTCGTCGCTATAGAGCGAATTTTACCACCCGCAAATCTAAAGGAGCTTAAGAGCTTCCTGGGATTGACGTCATCCGAAGTGTTAGCGTTCCCTGATTTCGAGAAAGCCTTTAACCTGACCACTGATGCATCCAACTACGCTATAGGTGCAGTCCTGTCTCGGGAAGTTTCGGGTGCCGATAGACCCATAGCCTACATTTTGCGATCCCTCAACAAGACCGAGGAGTCTGTGTCTATAGTCTGGGCCCTAGATAATCTGCGATCATATGTGTATGGTGCGAGAAAAATTCGCATCTACACGGACCACCAGCCCCTGACTTTTGCATTAGGAAATAGAAATTACAACGCGAAGCTAAAGCGTTGGAAAGCTCGCATAGAAGAATACAATTGTGAACTGATCTATAAACCAGGTAAGTCAAATACAGTGGCAGATGCCCTCTCACGACTGCGGATGCAGATCAATCACTTGTCTGACGTAGCACGCGCTGAACCAGGACAAACTGCAAATTCGGTCGGTGAATCCTCCACAGAAACCGCTAGCCAGAGAAGTGACCCAACTACTATTACAGCTAGTGAGGGAACAAGCACAACAGCAACGGCACACAGTGCCCAACAAGACAGTTCCGATCTGATCCCCCATGAGGAGGCGCCACTCAATGTTTTTCGAAATCAGATAATAATAAAGATAGGTAAAGGGCTCGATCTAGGAGGAACCTCACCCTGGCTACTCACGTCATTTCCTTGCATTGGAGAACTTAACGAAGTCAAGTCTAACAAATATACTTCTGCCAAAGCTGCAGCCGAATATCCTGAACGGAATTAAAATGCCGGAGTCTCATCTGGGACTCCTCCAACAGGTTTACCTAGAAAACTTTGTAAATTACAAATTGCGAATCACGCAAAGACTAGTCGAAGACGTGAAGAACGAAGAACGCATCGCTTCCCTTATCATGGAAGAGCACAAAAGAGCACATCGTAATCCTAAGGAAAATAAAGAACAACTTCTCGAGAGGTACTATTTCCCCAGGATGAACAGTCTGATAAAGAAATACACTAGTACGTGTGAGGTCTGTAAGTTAAACAAGTATAACAGACACCCCCTGAAGCCCGAATTTCAACCTACGCCAATCCCATCGTATCCTTGTGAGATACTACACATAGATATAATGGAGGTCCAAAACGAAAAATTTATCAGTTGCATCGATAAATTTTAAAAATTTTCCAAGCTCTTCCACATAAAGAATAAATCAACTCTCCACCTAAGAGACACAATGGTGAAGATCTTGCACTACTTCACAGTTCCAAGGGTGCTGGCCACTGACAACGAAAGGAGTTTTCTTAGCCCAATTACGAGCTTCATCGGAATGTTGGGCATAGAACTCTACCAGACACCGGTTCACCGTAGTGAGGTAAATGGGCAGGTGGAACGGTTTCACTCCACGATTTTGGAAGTTTATCGATGCCTGAAAACAGAATATAAGGGTTTAAGCGTAAAGGAACTGCTGAATATATCCGTTGACAGATATAACAACAGCATCCACTCCGTGAGCAAAAGAAAACCCTCTGATGTGTTTTTCAACCGGTACCAACGGATAAATTACCAAAATTTAGTTGATTTCGGGCTAAGGTTAATCGGGACTTGAGGGAGGCGATCACAAGAAAACAAAAATTGGCAAACGGTACTCTGAATACAAAGAGAACATGCCCAAAAACCTATAAGAAGGGCGACGTTGTCTACAGACGGGTTAAGGGCATCCAAGTCAAAAACAAGCCTCTATTTCGAAAGGAAATAGTTGCAAGGAATAACAAGGTGACAGTAACGACCTCCGATGGGAGAAAGGTCCATAAGACCCATATAAAAAATATGTAATGCACGCACCCCAACTCTAAAGACACTTCTTTAAATTGACATTCCTTGCGGCACATAGCACAACATATTATTAAAAAAAGGGGGATGGTTGCCGTTAGTTTTTTTTAATAAAAAAGTTTTATAATTTCTTAAGCATACAATAGTACTAAGTACAAACGGCACTCCCTAGATATATTATAACAAAACTAAAAGCACCAAATTTATTAGTTAATTAAGCACCTAATATGCATTCTGTTAACCTTAACTTTTATATTAATAGTATACTATATATTTAAGACTGTACATAATGTTTCCAATTAAGAATAGAATAAAATTCACGTATATAATATAACCGCATGAATTTAGAATAGAATAGTATACACATATATAGTATAACCGCATGAATTAAAAACAGAATAAAATACACATAAATAGTATAACCGCATGACTTGAAGTTATTTCTAACCGATTCTTATATTCCACATACACATCACGCTTTTACATTTCCAGTAACACTTATGTATATATTAGAACACCCAAGAAATCTTTGCACCTGTTTTTCAGATTAACCCTATTAGCTGCCGTACGAAGCTTCCATATCTTCGACTACACAGCGCCATTAGTCTCGGTTAAGGAGGGTAAAGGATGGATAATAGACGGGCATTTTAAATTAGTTCATGTCATTGACCTGGGGCAATTCGAGCACCTATTGGAACTAGCGAACAGTTAATTAAATACATATGTGAAGGACCAGGAGAGGAAAACCATAGTAGAATTCCATCTTCGACAGATAAGCGATAGAGTCAACTCGCTCAAAGTAAGGCAACCGCGTAAAGCTAGATCAATTGATTGGATAGGATCAGCCTGGAAATGGATTGCGGGGAACCCCGATGCGGCTGATTGGAACAAAATCCTCTTGAGCCAACAGCAGATAATCAACAATAATAACCATCAGTACAAGATTAACAACAAACTTTTCGGTATAGTTCAGGAAATAACCAGGAAAATCAACTGGATAATCGACCAATTCAAAAATGAGGTCAGAACGTCAAGCGCCGAGAAACATGAACAGGATATACTTAACGAGATACTCGTCGTGAAAGGGGAAGAAAATGAGATCGTTCGGGCATGCCAAATGGCGAGGAACGGACTAGTGAACATAAACCTCCTGGACAGGGAAGTAATTAACAGGATTATTAGCGAAACCCTGCCATACGCAAATGAAGTTGAGGCAATAGAGTATGGGACCCTTTCTATATACACGAATGGCTCTATTCTGCTGTACATCCTGTCGATGCCAAAGGTCAGGAACGAAGAGTTTAACCTTCTGTTAACAAGACCAGTAATCATCAACGGAACCCAAATAGATCTGGAATTCAAGAACATGCTGGTAAACTACAAGGAGACATATGGCATACCCGGAAGCTGTCTTTCGATGAGTAACCTGACAGTATGCGAGGAGAAAGCGCTAGCAAGACTTAGAAAAGATGACTGCATACCCAGATTGCTAAAGGGAGGACCCACAGCCTGCACTTTCCGTACAAATAATGAGCAGATTGTTGAACTATTAAAGGACGATATGATATTTGTGACAAACTTTAATGGCCAATTGATTTCCAACAATGTCTCGAAGCAACTTAAAGGCACATATGTAATCCAGCTAAATAACGAAACGATTCAGCTTAACAACAGAACGTTTTCTAGTTTTACTGCCACAAGTCTGCAAGCAATTCCTCCTGTTTTGACTAACATTACGAGCAGGAGCCGGAAAATCGATCTAGGATATGTAAACGATATCAGCATAAAGAACATCCAATGGCTAAGTAACCTAACCCAAAAGTATATATTCTCTTCAGTTGCGGATGCTTTGATCCTGCTACTAGTAATCTTTCCTGCTTGGACCATCTGGCGGAGGATCAACCAGAATCCTCACATTCCACCAATAATTGCTCTTTTGGATACCCCGGGTTGCACGAACAACGAAACAAACGAAACACAAGCCCGAGTTCATCGACCCCGTCCATCACCAAATTACACGTCCGGTTCTGACGTCACCATTGATCTACGGGACGCAGATTTTTGAGGGGGGAGGAGTTAACGCGCTGCACTTGCTCCATGTGCCCAAGTCGTGAGAGCGAATCTCTTTGGATTCGCTGTATCAGCTTATTTAGGTATGAACATGTTATGAGCTAGGGGCAGGCCACGGAGGCGTCTTCGGTGTGGGTGAAGGGGACGGCGGCAAGCAAGCGGTTGCACGGCTTAACTCGTCGGACGGGGCTGGTTCTTGTCTCCCATCACTCTTACACCACCTGCTCAAACACAAAAAAAATCGTGCCGTATGTATATAAAAAAAGAACCTAATAGAGAAGAGAAAAGCTAACGTAATTAGACCACGGACGGACTTAACCAAAGATAGAAAAGAAGACAGGAGAAGAAGAAGAAGAAGCTCAAGGGCTTATGCCCATATCCCGGAGAAAGAAGGGTATGCTAGATCTAACCTAACTATTCTAATCTAAACCTAATCTATACTAAAAACTTATGATGCGCCCTAACCTATACCTAAACTAACTTATAACTATCCTATTCTAGCCCTATACTACGGCATCCATATCCCCTAGTCTCTCCAGGATGTGGGTTCGTCTCGTCCCAGAGACGTGCCAGATGTTGATGGCACCGGCATGACCAACCCACCCTTGTGTCTGAAAGGCACATCCTTCGCCATCTCCTTGGCCAATATTCACTGGAGATAGCCCCTAATGCCTCAATCCAGCCACTATAGTCTCATGTCCTCTACGTTACGTGCGTATGGTCGTCATGTATAGTCCTGGTCCAGTCAGTATAGTCATCCTGTCACACCTGGTCAGCGAAAAGACGGCCTTCCCATCACACACCATCTTTGCACAAAAAAAAATTTTACCGGCACATCACTAATATGTTATTATGAACACTAAACTTGCATTATTATACATTTAGCTTTATTCTTATGATCTTCTCTTATATCAAAATTATGCACGTAATTCTATGAAAGGAATTTCATTAAACCAAATTAAAATTAAACTAACCTATCCTACGTATCAAAAAAAAATTCTGTTCTTAACACTAAAATAAAGCAAAAAACAAACTATTCATAAAAAAAATCAACAAAATTTACTCACGGTTTTTATGTCCCGCGTTGTCCTGCCGGCAGCACAAGAAGAGATGAAATGAAGATGCTGATGCTCCAGCTATGTATATGTTCGCGACTTAAATATACGAGTGTTAAGCACAGAACTTTTGTTATACTTTACGTTACACTCAATTGCCAAAAGAAATTTAAAAAAAAAAATTAAAAACTAAACAAAACTCCAAAGAAAAAAAAAACTACTTTAAACTAAAAAAATTCTGCAGATTCACTGCACTGTGTTTTCACTAAAAAAAAATTCCTTTGTTCCCTCGCTGTTTTTTTTTTTTCTTTATTCTTCGTAGCTGTGACAGTTGTAGTGCGAAGCCTTGGGGCGGAGCACCTCACTTCAGTTGTGGAGTGGCCTTTGTTCCTTGCTGTACCTTGCCCTTTGTAGGATACCGCTTGGCCGTCTTGCGGGGTGATTAGCGGTCTCCGCTAGCCGTTGCTTGCGTACCGAAATCCGCTTCTACCCAAAAAAAAATTTTGCAGAGGCTTGGGCGTATCTGTTCGACCCAAGTCCTAGGAATTGCCAAAAGTTCCCCAAGTTAAATTATTTGATTCGTTGAAATCGAGTTATATGATAACATACCTCTGCTGTCTTGTTCTGCCCTGTCCTCTTCTCGAGCGGAGCTATTGCCCTTCGAACCTCTGCCTATCCTTTCTTTTTTTTTCTTCTTCTAGAAAAATTACTATTAAACTAATATTAATTTTTTATTTTTTTTCTCTTGCCCTAGGCAGTCATCACTTACCAAACAAAATTTTCAGATTTCCTTCCTTTTTTTCCGGCTTCCCTTTTTTTTCTGTATACCACTGTGAACTTTTTTTTTTTCTTTATTATCTATGGAGTCGGGGCATCGACCGTTCCCATATGATCTAATCAAAAAAGTGATCAACGGTCGATGTTCTTTGCCCTAGTTTCTTGTCTTCCTCAATCTACTCTTTGTCATATTCTCTTCGTTACCCCTTCATTTTCATTTGTTGCCTACATTTCTCTTCGTCCATCTATGTTATCTATGTCTCCCTCTTCGTCATGACGGTCGTCCCTTATCTTTATTCATATTGATTTCGGAGTATTGGAAAAGGGAAATTCCCTTTGCCAATATCCTTCGTCAAGATGATAATATTTACATATAACACTTTAATAACTTAATACATTCACCTAAATTCGAACAATAAAATAACATAACATACCTTACATTAAGATAACTAACCTACCCTAATTAACCCAAAAACAAAATTTCTGACTAACAAAACCCATATAAACATATAATATGAAGATATTGACTGAACGAATTCTATGTTATTTTTCTTAGCCCTGAACCACAGATAATTTCCCGATCGCCATTAATATGTTTGCGAGAGAGAGACGGGTGTATCTCCCTCCCTCATGTCAGCTGATTGCTGACATTTCTTTTATTTTCTAATTTTATTTGCGAGGCAAATCGCTGTTTTTCTTTCTTTCAATTTTTTTTTCATTTAAAAATTGAAGAAAACCCACCCCTGAATTTCGTGGGTGCGTAGATATAAGAGACGGAAAGGACCAACAAAAAAGGAAAAAAAAAGGAAAAATACCATCGTGGGATCACCGGAGGAATTGTCTGTGTTCAGGTAAACCAGTTACTTTTTCTTTTCCTTTTTTTTTTTTTTTTTTTTTTTTTTTTTGTTATTTGGCATTAGACGAGGTGCAGGCCCTCGTAACAAACATGTTCCCACAGTCTGGTTCAGGTATGAACATGTTCCCACAGTCTGGGTGCATTAGGATCGTGTTGCATTACTTTTGGAATGCACCGGATACACGCGCGCTGGCTGATAGCAACTCAGCAGAATGGATCGTGGGACTGGCGGCAGCTTAGCGGGAAGTTTAAAGTTATTAGGTTAGTCTTAAGATTGACATTGAAGCAACAACAGCAACAACAGCAGCAGCAACAACAGCAGCAACAACAGCAGCAACAACAGCAGCAACAACAGCAGCAACAACAGCAGCAGCAGTTGTTGTTGTTGTTGTTGTTGTTGTTGTTGTTGTTGTTGTTGTTGTTGTTGTTGTTGTTGTTGTTGTTGTTGTTGTTGTTGTTGTTGTTGTTGTTGTTGTTGTTGTTGTTGTTGTTGTTGTTGTTGTTGTTGTTGTTGTTGTTGTTGTTGTTGTTGTTGTTGTTGTTGTTGTTGTTGTTGTTGTTGTTGTTGTTGTTGTTGTTGTTGTTGTTGTTGTTGTTGTTGTTGTTGTTGTTGTTGTTGTTGTTGTTGTTGTTGTTGTTGTTGTTGTTGTTGTTGTTGTTGTTGTTGTTGTTGTTGTTGTTGTTGTTGTTGTTGTTGTTGTTGTTGTTGTTGTTCTTGTTGTTGTTGTTGTTGTTGTTGTTGTTGTTGTTGTTGTTGTTGTTGTTGTTGTTGTTGTTGTTGTTGTTGTTGTTGTTGTTGTTGTTGTTGTTGTTGTTGTTGTTGTTGTTGTTGTTGTTGTTGTTGTTGTTGTTGTTGTTGTTGTTGTTGTTGTTGTTGTTGTTGTTGTTGTTGTTGTTGTTGTTGTTGTTGTTGTTGTTGTTGTTGTTGTTGTTGTTGTTGTTGTTGTTGTTGTTGTTGTTGTTGTTGTTGTTGTTGTTGTTGTTGTTGTTGTTGTTGTTGTTGTTGTTGTTGTTGTTGTTGTTGTTGTTGTTGTTGTTGTTGTTGTTGTTGTTGTTGTTGTTGTTGTTGTTGTTGTTGTTGTTGTTGTTGTTGTTGTTGTTGTTGTTGTTGTTGTTGTTGTTGTTGTTGTTGTTGTTGTTGTTGTTGTTGTTGTTGTTGTTGTTGTTGTTGTTGTTGTTGTTGTTGTTGTTGTTGTTGTTGTTGTTGTTGTTGTTGTTGTTGTTGTTGTTGTTGTTGTTGTTGTTGTTGTTGTTGTTGTTGTTGTTGTTGTTGTTGTTGTTGTTGTTGTTGTTGTTGTTGTTGTTGTTGTTGTTGTTGTTGTTGTTGTTGTTGTTGTTGTTGTTGTTGTTGTTTCTGTTGCTGTTGTTGTTGTTGTTGCTGCTGCTGCTTCTGCTGCTGCTGCTGCTCTTGTGGTTGTTGTAAAGCGCTCTGGAGCTCTTGCTGCCGCTCCTTCTCTCGTCTGGCCATTTGCTTGGCTTTGATAGCACGTACACGTTCTTTTAGCTGAAAGATGCTGCTGTTCAGAGTCTCTGCTTCATCATCTTCGTCTTCTGACTCAGAAGCAGCAAGAACTGAGAAGATGTTGCTATCCCCATATAGTGATCTTCCCCACCGTCGGAGACGTATGGATATTGGTCATCGTCACCTGACCTTTGCCGTTGCTAGGTGGTCAGTACCTGTTTGGGATTTAGGCGAATGTATAGCTTCGAATCACGAAAGACTAAAGCGACGAAAACAAGAAATCAAGCAACTGCAAAGAAATCAAAAATTGGTTATAATAATTTATTGATGGTGATACCTTGGTGGTTGCCAAAAGAAAGAAGCTGAATAAGTTACAAAATTATGCATAAGTACAAACGAATGATGGTACAAAGCAGAAGAGCAAAAGACAATGATAGCAGAACTTCTCATTAAAATTGATAATTATTAGAAGCTATTTTAACGTTAGAATATAGGATCAATTATGTTATGTTTGTCGATATGCGACTGTAATGATAAACAACTATGTTGACAACAACGAAGTTATTAAAGAATAAATTTAAGTAGCGAACATTCAGCCCCCCCTGAAAGACTCAGTTCTTTCAGAAAACGGTAGAGGAGCTAGTTTTATGATAGGTCGAACATATTCGCCGGTTTGGGCGATGATCGTTGAAGGTCAAATATTCGGCGTGCCACCGCTTCCAGAAACCATGTTTAAGATTCTGTAAAAGAAACCAGTTAGAGTAAGGGCAAACATTTTGAGAACACATATCAGGACGAGGAATAGATATTAAGGGTTCACCAATCAGAAAGTGACCCGGACTTAGTGCTATTGGATCCATATCCGATGTGGGCCACATAGGTCGAGAATTTAGGAGTGCTTCTATCTGAGTCAACAGGGTGTACATCTCCTCATATGTTAGTTTATGATCCTTACTCACACGCTTAAGGTGAAACTTAACCGACTTCACCCCCGCCTCCCATAGACCTCCAAAGTGAGATGCAGAAGGGGGACTGAACTTCCACGCTATTTTATCCTTGGACAAGTGGTCTGCGACGATGTTATTATGCTGCTGGCTCATAAGTAGCTGGAACATTTCATCTAAGTGTCGCTTGCTGCCGTGAAAATTTGTCCCATTGTCGCTCCAAATTTCTGAGGGCTTGCCCCTACGCGACACGAAATGATCGATGGCAGCAAGAAACTCGGACGAAGAAAGATCTCCAACTAACTCTAAGTGAAGAGCCTTTATTGTAAATCACACGAACACGGCGATGTAGCTCTTTACGAATTTCTGATTTCGACCTCTAGCTAAGCGCAATGTTATGGATCCCACATAGTCAACTCCGACCTTATTAAAGGGACGCGAAAAACGAACACGCTCCACGGGTAAATTTCCCATAAGTTGTGTCGAGGTTATTTTACGATGGCGGAAACATATCGTGCATTCATAGGCGACCTTACGCAAGAGATTACGACAACCGATGATAAAATATTCTTGTCGAAGGATAGCAAACATTTGAGATACACCGACATGTAAGTAACGTATGTGAATGTCTTCAACTATAAGCTTCGCGAATTGAGAGTTTTTGTCTCTAATGATCGGATGCTTTGTGGAGAAAGGGGCGTCAGATTCTTGGATATGACCCCCTACGCAAAGGACTCGGTCAGTATCCAAAAAGGGAGTTAGAGATTATAATTTGTTTAACTTTCTAAGTACTTCACTCTTCGCGATACTGTTGATTTCGGGCGAAAAACACAAGGATTGGTGGTACTTTATGAGAATGACCTTTGCCGTGGAAAGTTCACTTGATGACAACGATTGTTTTTTTCTAGAAGCAAAATCTTTAAGTGAGTTGGAAATGAATCGAAGGGTATAAGTGAGCACACGAATAGTTTTTAGGTAACGCGAAGAATTATTTATTAGAGCTTCAAACAAGTCAGAGGTTTCGAATTCTGTCACTAATATCTTTACAGGGAATATCCTTAGTAGTGGGAGTGCGAGTTCTAACGATATTGAATCATCACATGTGTACTTCTTTTTCCAGAGCTCCTGAAAGAGAATCTTAATAGAAATGACGACAGGAGTTAAGAATCCAATAGGATCAAATATTTTCGAAGACTCCGAAAGAATGTGACGCTTAGTAATCGTTAAGCTATCATTCAGGTTGACTTTATACGAAAAGGTATCTTGTGCCGGTGACCACTGTAAGCCCAGTAGCTTGACTGAACTATGCTCTTCAAACTCCTTTGGAGATAACTCTCGTTGATCTTCTGGTAAGTTAAGAAGTGGCCAACAATTGGTGGTCCATTTACGGAGATTAAATCCGCCAGATTTAAGTAAACGAATTAGTTCTAAGCGGAGAGAAGTTACCTCATCGATAGTATCAGCACCGGTCATTACATCATCGACATAAAAGTCATTAAGCAATATTTCTGCCGCTCGCGGATAGGTATCTATAGAATCGAGTGCGATTTGGTATACAGTTCCCACAGCTAAAAATGGTGCACAAGCTGTGCCAAAGGTTACAGTAGTAAGACGGTAATGTTTCAATGGTTGTTGATTAGATTCTCTCCATAGAATCCGTCGGAAGTCTGAGTGATTTTTAGTTACACGTATCTGACGAAACATTTTCTCTATATCGCCCGATAGAGTGTATAGGTGACTACGAAAGCGAATGCAAATAGAGAACAGATCTCGCTGATATGTTTGACCTGTTAATAACATTTCGTTGAGAGACTTGTGTAAACCAGACTTAGCCGAGCCGTCAAAAACTACCCTGACCTTTGTCGTGGTGCTGTCTTCCTTCATCACAGCATGATGAAGGCAGATAATAGCATTTGCTTGAAGATATGTTTATCTCATTTGTAGGCAACTCCTCCATGTGTCCTAGGCTTAAATATTCTCGCATAAACCCTATATATTTATCGCGCAAGTACTGATTGGAAGCCATTTTGCGTTCGGTGTACTTGAATCTATTTAACGCGACGTTGAAACTGTTTCCGAAATCAGTCTCTTGATATTTAAAGGGCAGCTGCACCTGGTATCTCCCATCAGGTAACCGCTAATGAGTTCTAGCAAAAATGTCTTCAGCACGTTGATCTTCGACAGACATAGTAGATTCATGAGCAACTTCTTCAAGTTGCCAAAAGCGCTCAAGATCAAACTCAAATGTTTGGTCCAATTATGCGCAATATGACTCAACATTATAAATTGGTAATGAGTTGGGTTTTGTCATATAACCACTGACAACCCAACCAAAGATAGTTGGAGCAAGGTCAGGCTGTCCTTGCTGACCATGAATAGGTGATCCATTGAACAAGCTGAACACTTTATCAGCACCGATTAGAACACCAATGTGACCAGGTACATAAAATTTAGGATCTGCTAATGCATATGACGAGAAAGAGTTTTTATCGGAGATCGTAGATATAAAGGCTGGTACTTATGAAGTCATTTTTGAGATTACATAGCAATCAATTGCAACAGATTGACTGCTAATGTACGAATAGAGGTGAAGTGTTACAGCACCGTTTGTAACTCCTGCTGACATTGAACCGAGGCCTGACACAGGAATACGAGCAGCTTTTCTGGTGAGACCCAGGCGTTGAACTGTTTGTTCTGTAATAAATGAAGCCTGCGACCCAGAATCTAGCAACAATCAAATGTTTTGAGGGACTCCTTGCTTATAATAAGCACGAGCGATAGCAGTAGGCAATATACAATAGTTTGAGTAGAACGATTAGGTTTGAACGAATTGTCTACTGCGTTTGTATGAGAGCAAAGCAAGGTTGATGATTTTGTTGTTCGTGAATTTGTAGATTCGGATGGTTCCGAAGGGGTTGTACCGATGAATGTGTTTGTATAAGTGGAAGGTGACGATGTTGGTGGTAAGGAATTGGACGATGACGAAGTTGACGAGGAGGTACAAGCGGATGTTGTAGTTGATAACGACGTTGAAGGATGAACGAGAGTATGGTGACGTGAGATGCATGTCTTGCATCGATTATTAGAACGAGAGTTATTTGATGAATGTCCTTGACGAAGATAGTTAAAACACAATGACTGGTCTTTAAAAAAATTTCGGCGAGCATTAATCGAAAGAGCGAGGAAATGTTTGCATTGTAAGAGGCTATGGTCTAATTTGCGTTTAGGACAACCGTGATTAGATTCTACCAGATGCGTCCGAATAACGCCTTGAATCTTGTTTCGAGGTTGTGTAGAACGCGAAGATGTATAACAAGATTGGAGACATGCGCAACAGCTTTGTAAAAAGTCCAGCATTTCTTTAAAGGTGGCATCATCAATCAATCCAATGAATTCGGCCCAAGCCTGCTTAGTTTCAAGATCAAGCTTTTGAAGTAAAATGTGAATCAACCACGGATCACGATCGTTGGACTCCAACGAATTTAACCCCCGAATTACTTCGTCAGCGCCATCAGTGATTTTGCACAACAAAATCACATAACAGGTATTCACTGTCTTCAACAACAAAAATGATTGGATGAATGATTGAACTATCAAGCAAGTTCTATCATACCGACTTTCTAATCGCTCCCATGCTTCTAAGTATTTGCTGTCAGAGTTCACTACATGCTTCAAAAGATTGCTAGCTTCTCCACTTAAAAAGATATAGATAGATATTTATTTTCTTTCTTTCATAGTACAACATTAATTTTATACAGTATTGACTTAATTTGCTTAGGCTTGCACAGAGATATGGTTATTAAAACCTTACTACTGAGAATACAATTTTAAAAAATTAATTGCTAATACATATTAGCGAAAAAATAAAGAAGGCGATAAATGAAGTGCCTGTTCGGAGGAAAGCTATGGGAAAAAACCTCCACATTATGAGATTAAATTAAAAAAAAAAAAAAAAAATACAATAAAAAGAAAACCAAAACAAAAATCTAGAAGGTTTGTAAATATCACAGGTGTATAATAAATAATAAATAATAAATAATAAATAATAAATAATAAATAATAAATAATAAATAATAAATAATAAATAATAAATAATAAATAATAAATAATAAATAATAAATAATAAATAATAAACAATAAATAATAAATAATAAATAATAAATAATAAATAATAAATAATAAATAATAAATAATAAATAATAAATAATAAATAATAAATAATAAATAATAAATAATAAATAATAAATAATAAATAATAAATAATAAATAATAAATAATAAATAATAAATAATAAATAATAAATAATAAATAATAAATAATAAATAATAAATAATAAATAATAAATAATAAATAATAAATAATAAATAATAAATAATAAATAATAAATAATAAATAATAAATAATAAATAATAAATAATAAATAATAAATAATAAATAATAAATAATAAATAATAAATAATAAATAATAAATAATAAATAATAAATAATAAATAATAAATAATAAATAATAAATAATAAATAATAAATAATAAATAATAAATAATAAATAATAAATAATAAATAATAAATAATAAATAATAAATAATAAATAATAAATAATAAATAATAAATAATAAATAATAAATAATAAATAATAAATAATAAATAATAAATAATAAATAATAAATAATAAATAATAAATAATAAATAATAAATAATAAATAATAAATAATAAATAATAAATAATAAATAATAAATAATAAATAATAAATAATAAATAATAAATAATAAATAATAAATAATAAATAATAAATAATAAATAATAAATAATAAATAATAAATAATAAATAATAAATAATAAATAATAAATAATAAATAATAAATAATAAATAATAAATAATAAATAATAAATAATAAATAATAAATAATAAATAATAAATAATAAATAATAAATAATAAATAATAAATAATAAATAATAAATAATAAATAATAAATAATAAATAATAAATAATAAATAATAAATAATAAATAATAAATAATAAATAATAAATAATAAATAATAAATAATAAATAATAAATAATAAATAATAAATAATAAATAATAAATAATAAATAATAAATAATAAATAATAAATAATAAATAATAAATAATAAATAATAAATAATAAATAATAAATAATAAATAATAAATAATAAATAATAAATAATAAATAATAAATAATAAATAATAAATAATAAATAATAAATAATAAATAATAAATAATAAATAATAAATAATAAATAATAAATAATAAATAATAAATAATAAATAATAAATAATAAATAATAAATAATAAATAATAAATAATAAATAATAAATAATAAATAATAAATAATAAATAATAAATAATAAATAATAAATAATAAATAATAAATAATAAATAATAAATAATAAATAATAAATAATAAATAATAAATAATAAATAATAAATAATAAATAATAAATAATAAATAATAAATAATAAATAATAAATAATAAATAATAAATAATAAATAATAAATAATAAATAATAAATAATAAATAATAAATAATAAATAATAAATAATAAATAATAAATAATAAATAATAAATAATAAATAATAAATAATAAATAATAAATAATAAATAATAAATAATAAATAATAAATAATAAATAATAAATAATAAATAATAAATAATAAATAATAAATAATAAATAATAAATAATAAATAATAAATAATAAATAATAAATAATAAATAATAAATAATAAATAATAAATAATAAATAATAAATAATAAATAATAAATAATAAATAATAAATAATAAATAATAAATAATAAATAATAAATAATAAATAATAAATAATAAATAATAAATAATAAATAATAAATAATAAATAATAAATAATAAATAATAAATAATAAATAATAAATAATAAATAATAAATAATAAATAATAAATAATAAATAATAAATAATAAATAATAAATAATAAATAATAAATAATAAATAATAAATAATAAATAATAAATAATAAATAATAAATAATAAATAATAAATAATAAATAATAAATAATAAATAATAAATAATAAATAATAAATAATAAATAATAAATAATAAATAATAAATAATAAATAATAAATAATAAATAATAAATAATAAATAATAAATAATAAATAATAAATAATAAATAATAAATAATAAATAATAAATAATAAATAATAAATAATAAATAATAAATAATAAATAATAAATAATAAATAATAAATAATAAATAATAAATAATAAATAATAAATAATAAATAATAAATAATAAATAATAAATAATAAATAATAAATAATAAATAATAAATAATAAATAATAAATAATAAATAATAAATAATAAATAATAAATAATAAATAATAAATAATAAATAATAAATAATAAATAATAAATAATAAATAATAAATAATAAATAATAAATAATAAATAATAAATAATAAATAATAAATAATAAATAATAAATAATAAATAATAAATAATAAATAATAAATAATAAATAATAAATAATAAATAATAAATAATAAATAATAAATAATAAATAATAAATAATAAATAATAAATAATAAATAATAAATAATAAATAATAAATAATAAATAATAAATAATAAATAATAAATAATAAATAATAAATAATAAATAATAAATAATAAATAATAAATAATAAATAATAAATAATAAATAATAAATAATAAATAATAAATAATAAATAATAAATAATAAATAATAAATAATAAATAATAAATAATAAATAATAAATAATAAATAATAAATAATAAATAATAAATAATAAATAATAAATAATAAATAATAAATAATAAATAATAAATAATAAATAATAAATAATAAATAATAAATAATAAATAATAAATAATAAATAATAAATAATAAATAATAAATAATAAATAATAAATAATAAATAATAAATAATAAATAATAAATAATAAATAATAAATAATAAATAATAAATAATAAATAATAAATAATAAATAATAAATAATAAATAATAAATAATAAATAATAAATAATAAATAATAAATAATAAATAATAAATAATAAATAATAAATAATAAATAATAAATAATAAATAATAAATAATAAATAATAAATAATAAATAATAAATAATAAATAATAAATAATAAATAATAAATAATAAATAATAAATAATAAATAATAAATAATAAATAATAAATAATAAATAATAAATAATAAATAATAAATAATAAATAATAAATAATAAATAATAAATAATAAATAATAAATAATAAATAATAAATAATAAATAATAAATAATAAATAATAAATAATAAATAATAAATAATAAATAATAAATAATAAATAATAAATAATAAATAATAAATAATAAATAATAAATAATAAATAATAAATAATAAATAATAAATAATAAATAATAAATAATAAATAATAAATAATAAATAATAAATAATAAATAATAAATAATAAATAATAAATAATAAATAATAAATAATAAATAATAAATAATAAATAATAAATAATAAATAATAATAATAAATAATAAATAATAAATAATAAATAATAAATAATAAATAATAAATAATAAATAATAAATAATAAATAATAAATAATAAATAATAAATAATAAATAATAAATAATAAATAATAAATAATAAATAATAAATAATAAATAATAATAATAAATAATAAATAATAAATAATAAATAATAAATAATAAATAATAAATAATAAATAATAAATAATAAATAATAAATAATAAATAATAAATAATAAATAATAAATAATAAATAATAAATAATAAATAATAAATAATAAATAATAAATAATAAATAATAATAATAAATAATAAATAATAAATAATAAATAATAAATAATAAATAATAAATAATAAATAATAAATAATAAATAATAAATAATAAATAATAAATAATAAATAATAAATAATAAATAATAAATAATAAATAATAAATAATAAATAATAAATAATAAATAATAAATAATAAATAATAAATAATAAATAATAAATAATAAATAATAAATAATAAATAATAAATAATAAATAATAAATAATAAATAATAAATAATAAATAATAAATAATAAATAATAAATAATAAATAATAAATAATAAATAATAAATAATAAATAATAAATAATAAATAATAAATAATAAATAATAAATAATAAATAATAAATAATAAATAATAAATAATAAATAATAAATAATAAATAATAAATAATAAATAATAAATAATAAATAATAAATAATAAATAATAAATAATAAATAATAAATAATAAATAATAAATAATAAATAATAAATAATAAATAATAAATAATAATAATAAATAATAAATAATAAATAATAAATAATAAATAATAAATAATAAATAATAAATAATAAATAATAAATAATAAATAATAAATAATAAATAATAAATAATAAATAATAAATAATAAATAATAAATAATAAATAATAAATAATAAATAATAAATAATAAATAATAAATAATAAATAATAAATAATAAATAATAAATAATAAATAATAAATAATAAATAATAAATAATAAATAATAAATAATAAATAATAAATAATAAATAATAAATAATAAATAATAAATAATAAATAATAAATAATAAATAATAAATAATAAATAATAAATAATAAATAATAAATAATAAATAATAATAATAAATAATAAATAATAAATAATAAATAATAAATAATAAATAATAAATAATAAATAATAAATAATAAATAATAAAT
>OY720429.1:122850621-123070607 GCA_963082735.1 Pocota personata | reverse complement strand
GTCCCTCTGAATATTCGATTGTTGCCAGATTCTGGGTCGCAGGCTTCATTTATTACAGAACAAACAGTTCAACGCCTGGGTCTCACCAGAAAAGCTGCTCGTATTCCTGTGTCAGGCGTCGGTTCAATGTCAGCAGGAGTAACAAACGGTGCTGTAACACTTCACCTCTATTCGTACATTAGCAGTCAATCTGTTGCAATTGAGTACTATGTAATCTCAGAAATTACTTCATTAGTACCAGCCTTTATATCTACGATCTCCGATAGAAACTCTTTCTCGTCATATGCATTAGCAGATCCTAAATTGTATGTACCTGGTCACATTGATGTTCTAATCGGTGCTGATAAAGTGTTCAGCGTGTTCAATGGATCACCTATTCATGGTCAGCAAGGATAGCCTGACCTTGTTCCAACTATCTTTGGTTGGGCTGTCAGTGGTTATATGACAAAACCCAACTCATTACCAATTTTTAATGTTGAGTCATATTGCGCATAATTGGACCAAACATTTGAGTTTGATCTTGAGCGCTTTTGGCGACTTGAAGAAGTTGCTCATGAATCTCCTATGTCCGTCGAAGATCAACGTGCAGAAGACATTTTTGCTAGAACTCATTCGCGGTTACCTAATGGGAGATCCCAGGTGCAGCTGCCCTTTAAATATCAAGAGACTGATTTCGGAAACAGTTTCAACGTCGCGTTAAATAGATTCAAGTACACCGAACGCAAAACGGCTTCCAATCAGTACTTGCGCGATAAATATATAGGGTTTATGCGAGAATATTTAAGCCTAGATCACATGGAGGAGTTGCCTACAAATGAGACAAACATATCTTCAAGCAAATGCTATTATCTGCCTCATCATGCTATGATGAAGGAAGACAGCACCACGACAAAGGTCAGGGTAGTTTTTGACGGCTCGGCTAAGTCTGGTTTACACAAGTCTCTCAACGAAATATTATTAACAGGTCAAACATATCAGCGAGATCTGTTCTCTATTTGCATTCGCTTTCGTAGTCACCTATACACTCTATCGGGCAATATAGAGAAAATGTTTCGTCAGATACGCGTAACTAAAAATCACTCAGACTTCCGACGCACAGCTTGTGCACCATTTTTAGCTGTGGGAACTGTATACCAACTCGCACTCGATTCTATAGATACCTATCCGCGAGCGGCAGAAATATTGCTTAATGACTTTTATGTCGATGATGTAATGACCGGTGCTGATACTATCGATGAGGTAACTCTCCGCTTAGAACTAATTCGTTTATTTAAATCTGGCGGATTTAATCTCCGTAAATGGACCACCAATTGTTGGCCACTTCTTAACTTACCAGAAGATCAACGAGAGTTATCTCCAAAGGAGTTTGAAGAGCATAGTTCAGTCAATCTACTGGGCTTACAGTGGTCACCGGCACAAGATACCTTTTCGTATAAAGTCAACCTGAATGATAGCTTAACGATTACTAAGCGTCACATTCTTTCGGAGTCTTCGAAAATATTTGATCCTATTGGATTCTTAACTCCTGTCGTCATTTCTATTAAGATTCTCTTTCAGGAGCTCTGGAAAAAGAAGTACACATGGGATGATTCGATATCGTTAGAACTCGCACTCCCACTACTAAGGATATTCCCTGTAAAGATATTAGTGACAGAATTCGAAACCTCTGACTTGCTTGAAGCTCTAATAAATAATTCTTCGCGTTACCTAAAAACTATTCGTGTGCTCGCTTATACCTTTCGATTCATTTCCAACTCACGTAAAGATTTTGCTTCTAGAAAAAAACAATCGTTGTCATCAAGTGAACTTTCTACGGCAAAGGTCATTCTCATAAAGTACCACCAATCCTTGTGTTTTTCGCCCGAAATCAACAGTATCGCGAAGAGTGAGGTACTTAGAAAGGGAAACAAATTAAAATCTCTAACTCACTTTTTGGATACTGACCGAGTCCTTTGCGTAGGGGGTCGTATCCAAGAATCAGACGCCCCTTTCTCCACAAAGCATCCGATCATTATAGACAAAAACTCTCGATTCGCGAAGTTTATAGTTGAAGACATTCACATACGTTACTTACATGTCGGTGTATCTCAAATGTTTGCTATCCTTCGACAAGAATATTTTATCATCGGTTGTCGTAATCTCTTGCGTAAGGTCGCCTATGAATGCACGACATGTTTCCGCCATCGTAAAATAACCTCGACACAACTTATGGGAAATTTACCCGTGGAGCGTGTTCGTTTTTCGCATCCCTTTAATAAGGTCGGAGTTGACTATGCGGGACCCATAACATTGCGCTTAGCTAGAGGTCGAAATCAGAAATTCGTAAAGAGCTACATCGCCGTGTTCGTATGTTTTACAATAAAGGCTCTTCACTTAGAGTTAGTTGGAGATCTTTCTTCGTCCGAGTTTCTTGCTGCCATCGATCGTTTCGTGTCGCGTAGGGGCAAGCCCTCAGAAATTTGGAGCCAAAATGGGACAAATTTCCACGGCAGCAAGCGACACTTAGATGAAATGTTCCAGCTACTTATGAGCCAGCTGCATAATAACATCGTCGCAGACCACTTGTCCAAGGATAAAATAGCGTGGAAGTTCAGTCCCCCTTCTGCATCTCACTTTGGTGGTCTATGGGAGGCGGGGGTGAAGTCGGTTAAGTTTCACCTTAAGCGTGTGAGTAAGGATCATAAACTAACATATGAGGAGATGTACACCCTGTTGACTCAGATAGAAGCACTCCTAAATTCTCGACCTATGTGGCCTACATCGGATATGGATCCAATAGCACTAAGTCCGGGTCACTTTCTGATTGGTGAACCCTTAATATCTATTCCTCGTCCTGATATGTGGTCTCAAAATGTTTGCCCTTACTCTAACTGGTATCTTTTACAGAATCTTAAACATGGTTTCTGGAAGCGGTGGCACGCCGAATATTTGACCTTCAACGATCATCACCCAAACCGGCGAATATGTTCCACCTATCATAAAACTAGCTCCTCTACCGTTTTCAACAACAACAACAACAACAACAACAACAACAACAACAACAATAACAACAATAACAACAACAACAACAACAACAACAACAACAACAACAACAACAACAACAACAACAACAACAACAACAACAACAACAACAATAACAATAACAATAACAACAACAACAACAACAACAACAACAACAACAACAACAACAACAACAACAACAACAACAACAACAACAACAACAACAACAACAACAACAACAACAACAACAACAACAACAACAATAATAACAACAACAACAACAACAACAACAACAACAACAACAACAACAACAACAACAACAACAACAACAACAACAACAACAACAACAACAACAACAACAACAACAACAACAACAACAACAACAACAACAACAACAACAACAACAACAACAACAACAACAACAACAACAACAACAACAACAACAACAACAACAACAACAACAACAACAACAACAACAACAACAACAACAACAACAACAACAACAACAACAACAACAACAACAACAACAACAACAACAACAACAACAACAACAACAACAACAACAACAACAACAACAACAACAACAACAACAACAACAACAACAACAACAACAACAACAACAACAACAACAACAACAACAACAACAACAACAACAACAACAACAACAACAACAACAACAACAACAACAACAACAACAACAACAACAACAACAACAACAACAACAACAACAACAACAACAACAACAACAACAACAACAACAACAACAACAACAACAACAACAACAACAACAACAACAACAACAACAACAACAACAACAACAACAACAACAACAACAACAACAACAACAACAACAACAACAACAACAACAACAACAACAACAACAACAACAACAACAACAACAACAACAACAACAACAACAACAACAACAACAACAACAACAACAACAACAACAACAACAACAACAACAACAACAACAACAACAACAACAACAACAACAACAACAACAACAACAACAACAACAACAACAACAACAACAACAACAACAACAACAACAACAACAACAACAACAACAACAACAACAACAACAACAACAACAACAACAACAACAACAACAACAACAACAACAACAACAACAACAACAACAACAACAACAACAACAACAACAACAACAACAACAACAACAACAACAACAACAACAACAACAACAACAACAACAACAACAACAACAACAACAACAACAACAACAACAACAACAACAACAACAACAACAACAACAACAACAACAACAACAACAACAACAACAACAACAACAACAACAACAACAACAACAACAACAACAACAACAACAACAACAACAACAACAACAACAACAACAACAACAACAACAACAACAACAACAACAACAACAACAACAACAACAACAACAACAACAACAACAACAACAACAACAACAACAACAACAACAACAACAACAACAACAACAACAACAACAACAACAACAACAACAACAACAACATTTTACAATGTGTTCGCTGCCAGAGGTTCGGGCATGCCGCGTCGAACTGAGAAATGCAGCCTCGATATGTCAAGTGTGGAACCACAAAGCAGAGGAATGCACTCTGGGTAAAGATGGAGTGGCAGATAAAAGCCAGCTCTCGAGTGCTTTATGCAGTAACTCGGGACACACCGCAAACTATTGTCCTAAGTTCCAGTACATTAAGAAAGTAAATCTGGTTCGTCAGGAGAAGGTCGTAGTAAAACCAATTTAAGCACAATCCGTGACTCCCCAAGTGACCTACTCCCAAATGGCGGCAGGTCGGAGAAACGCGGAACAGAAAGGACCGAAGGTTGCTTCTCAGGCCCCAGCGTCCAGAGCACCGGAGGCTCAAACTGACTTGCTCTTGCTCTCTTTCCAAGAGCAGACGGAGCAGCTTCAACGTCAGGTACAGGAGCAGGCGAAGCGGGTGGACCAGATCTATGCACTTCTGCCGGGCCTAATGGGTACGAATATGGAGGAGCAATTCTTGAAGATTCTTGCGGTGAATGTGAATTCACTGATTAGGATCGAGCGAAGAGCCGTATTGTTTAAGTTGCTAGAAGACCAAATCTCTGATGTGCTTATGGTTAGCGAAACAAAGCTATGCCAGAAGCACAATTTGGGGCACAATAAATACAATATTGTCAGAAGAGACCGTTAGTCCGTCGTTTCCTAGAAGCGGATCCTATCTGGATCTTATGCTGTTCGACGTACGGTTACAACTGACAGACACGGACCGACAAACTTTAAACTGCCTTCACACATTTGTGTATGACAGTGACCATTGCGGACTCAGTGACGTAGTAAAGATTCCCAACGAAATTGCGGAGTTGGAGGATTTTGTCCAAACGTATTCCTGCAATTATAGTAGGACGCATTGGACTCACTTCTCCAGAGTTTTGACAAGAGCACTCTCCTCGAACTCGCTCTACCCACCGTCTAAAGGAATCTGTCAAACGAGGAGATTGACTGGTACCTAAAACAAATGGACGAGACAATTAAACGAACTTTGGACAGTACGATACCTCGGTATCAACATACTAACAACGCAGACATATTCCGCAATGCAACAATTGACGCACTACATCAACACAAAAGTAGACTGCTGTCGAGACTAAAAACCTTGTACAAACAGTTTACTGACAGGCAAAACTCGGAGGTTAGGACGCTGATGTGGTTGATTAAAAACCTCCAGAAATTAATCATTGAAAACTACAGACTTTCTGTAAATTTGCATTTGAACAACAAAATTCGGCCTGTAAAATCCAACAACCCGAGTATGTTCCCGCAAATAAATAAAATATTTCGGAGGAATAATCAAAACGACCTTCCGTGTCTTAAGATCCCCCGAACGACGAACTATGCAGGTGTCATCGTCTACCAATGTGCAGCGTAGTGTTGATGAAAATCTGCAAAGTGATGTCAATGCACAACCAGTTACCACTGCACATGATGAAGTCGGTAAATCGGTAACCTTCCTAATAGAAGCAGCAGCGATAGCTCAAGCTGTGGTTTGCTTAAAGGGACAGCGAACTTTCAGCTCTGAAGAAGGAAATGGAGGAGTTGAAATTGTCACTGCCCAAAGTTCGGTTGTCAACAAAGCAACCCGCAGAAGTAGAACATCAGGCATATTCACCTCCCAAAGTTCAGGACAGAAAGTTGGAAATGATCCTGAAGATTCGAGTTAATCGTTTGATGATTAACTCGAATCTTCAATATTGCTGTTGGACAACCTTGCTCAGCCCAAGCAATCAACACCCATCCATAATGCTTCAGAGAGGCGATCGAGTTTTCAAGAGTCGGTGTTTCAGGATGAGAACATGGCAAGGCTACTAACAATTCTGAATAAAAACAACGTCCAAGATCTACCTCCACTTTCTGGTAGTGACAAGCGGGAGTGGCCATACTTCGAAGAGGTATTCAGGTCGACTACTGTCGAAGGAAGGTACACTGGCAAGGAGAATGTGCCCCGACTACGTAAAGCGTTGAAAGGTGAAGAACTCATCGGACGCTGATGGCATATTACATTCGCTTCGTGCTGTTTTTGGCCGCCACGACGTTCTTGTCCACGACTTGACGACGGATTTGTTAAATCTTCCTACGCTTATCTCGAAGTGTGATCCGAAAATCCGTCTGTGGACAGTGAAGCTAAATGGATTTGTTGCGGATTTAAAATCAATGAGAAGGGAGGAGGATTTTAACAATGGTTTCGTTTTGACTTGTCTTGTTTGCAAGTTGGATGCTGGTCATTACCAAGAGCGGTCGAAGAAGAAAGCTGCTAATCCTCGGGCCAATTTCATCGATTTTGAGGAATTTTTGACAGAGAAGGTAGTCAATTTACCTCCGGCCGTGTGATGGCTCATCAGCCAGTTTTACCAACCGCCACTTGCGTTAAGTGTGTTGGTCAGCATCGTTTGTTTCAATGTCCAGAGTTCAAAAATTTGTCAACAGAACAAAAACTTTCGTTTGCAAAGGATAAGGTTGTATGTTTTTCCTGTTTGGATTCGGCGAAACATGACTGGAGGACTTGCCGGCGGGGAAAAACATGTGGTACTGATGGTTGTACTGGACATCATCACGCATTATTTCATCTATCGTCGCCTACCAGTTCACCTAGGCCCAATATTGCTGCGATTCCTTTTGTACCTCAAGCTCATATTCACTCTTCACATGTCGGATCTAACTTATCCGTGCTGTTTAAGATCGCGCCGATACGCATCTATGGGAACGATGATAAGTTTGTCGACACGTCTGCGTTCTTGGACGATGGATCGTCCATATCTATGGTGGAGAGGGATGTGTTCGATGAACTTGGTCTACACGGAATTCCAGAAGGGCTTATGCTGCAGTGGACAAAGGGAGTTTTACGTCACGGAGATTCCATGCGTACTACATTGTCCGTCTCAGGGGTTCATAGCCGCAAGCGTCATCTTCTGAAGGATGTCTACACGGTTAAAGATTTGGAGCTTGCAACACATTTAGTGCTGGTGAGCTAAAGAGGTCGTATTCACATCTGCGTGGTCTGCCGCTAACAGATTTTGTGAATGCCAAGCCGAAGATTCTTGTTGGGTTGGATCAAGCTAAATTTTTGTGGGGTCATGGTCAACGCCATGGGAAAGACGAAGAGCCATGTGCCATTAAAACTCTTTTGGGTTGGGTCGTCTACGAAAAATCAGCTCCTGCCTTAAATGTTGTAGGATTCAACCAAGCAGCGAAACCGTCAATGCATTTTTTGTTTCACGATGCAATAAGAGCGGAGGATGAGCTGCACGAGCTTATTAAGAGTCACTTTTCTACAGAGGATTTTGGAGTTAAGGCCCCTAATGGTGATTTAATCAGCCAAGAAGTTCGATGAGCCATCTCAATTATGGAACGAACCATGAAACGGTTGGACAACGGATACGAGATTGGTCTGCTGTGGAGTGCTGATGACGTTAAGCTTCCGGACAGTTACCCGATGGCTCTAATCCGGCTCAGAGATCTCGAGAAATCTCTTAAGAAGAGTCCGCATCTGTTGGAGTGGAAGAATAACCACATGAAGGGGTTGATGTCAAAAAGTATGCCAGAATTGCATCTCAGGAGGAGTTGCAGAAACAGTGGCCAAGGGTTTGGTATGCACCTACGTTTATTGTTGGAAATCCGAACAAAGTTCCAGTAAAACCAAGGGATGTTGCTGATGTAGCCGCTAAAACCAACGGAGTTTCATTTAATAGTTACCTGCTAAAAGGTCCGGACAATCTGGTTCCACTTCATGCAGGGATCTTCAAATTCCGCGAACGTGCAGTAGCAGTTAACGCAGACGTGAAAGAAATGTTTCACAGGATCCGGATAAAGGAAGAAGATCAGCAATGTCAACGAATTTTATGGAGGGACGGGGATATCACTCGAAATCCAGACGTTTACATCATGGAAGTTATGATGTTCGGTCCCAGGTGTTCTCCCACGTGCTCTCAGCTCGTCAAGAATCGTCATGCAGAATTGTTCCGAGAAGAATATCCAGAGGCCGTAGATGGATTGATAAAGAGGACGTATGTAGACGATTATTTCAACAGCCACGATTCGGTGGAGAAGGCAGTTTCTGTAACTCAAGACGCAATCCGCTTCTATAAGTCAATGAACTTCGACCTGGTAGGAGTACAGTCTAATAGTCAGGACTTTCTTCGGAGTGCCTCAGAGAACAACGTTAACCCTAAGTTGGTAAGCATAGATCCAAACAGCTCTGAGTCTTTTATTTGCAAGATCCTTGGGTGTACTGGCACCCGACGTCTGACCACTTCACCTACAAATTGTCTTGTGAAGAAACTCAAGAAAAGTTTACGCAGCCTGAAGTCGTAATAACAAAGAGGGAGATGCTAAGGACCATAATGAGATTTTTCGACCCACTTGGTCTCTTATCGTTTTACATCATCCATGGGAGCATCATCCTACAGGAAGTATGGCGCGAAGGGTTTGACTGGGACGAGCCAGTTTCACAGGACCTGAAGATCCCTTGGACAGAGTTCATCAAGGAGTTACAGATTCAGGACAGAGCATAACGTGGCAGACGATGCTACGAGATGGAATGATCTCTCCGTGGGAGACACAGAAGCGAGATGGTTCAAGGGCCCTGAATTTCTTCGATGTCCGAGAGATACTTGGCCTGTGTCGCCTGGAAAAGAAGTAGCTGAGTTGGTGAGTAGCGAAATCTTAGTAACACAAAAGGTTTTGTTCCATAACAAGAAAGAACCTGTTTCCTATGCAATCCTGGATGAACTTAAACCTAGATTTCGTGCCAGGTGGGCGTCTTTAGTGAGAGTCATTGCCTTTTTGCTACGTCTAAAAAATATTTTACTTAGAAGACCAACTAAAAGGAAATCATTCATCACCCCGGAGGAGTTTGAACACGCTGAGAATTGGATGTTCAGGAGAGTTCAAGCGGATGCTTTCCTTACTGAGGTGGTTGCTCTAAAAGCGGGGAAGAAGGTCAGCGCTACAAGTTCGTTAGCGTCTTTCTCGTGGTTCCTGTATGAAGAGGGAACTATTCGTATGAGTTCACGCGGGCAGAGAGCAGCTGTCTCCTATGCGGCACGTAACCCAGCGATACTTCCAAAGAGTCATCATCTCGTCGAATTGATCATCGCTCATCACCACGAGAAGAACCTCCATATGGGAACAGCTTCAGTGATCTCAGACATCCGGGATCGCGCATGAATAATTAGCATTCGAATAGCATTGGAAAGAGTCAGATCAACGTGCAACAGATGCAAGTTGCGGAAGGCAAAGCCAGTGATGCCTCTTATGGGTCAGCTCCCTGAAGCGCGTTTAGCTTTTCATTTAAGACCTTTTACTCATGTGACTGTTTTGGACCAATGCTGGTCAAATTTGGAAGAGGAACTGCAAAACGTTATGGCATGATTTTCACCTGCCTTACATTTCGTGCAAATTGAACTCCTCAATGATATAAGCTTAGACCAGTGCACAATGGGTTTGCGCCGCTTCATTATCAATCGCGTCGCCACTCGTTTCCTGTACAGTGATAACGGTCTAAATTTCATCGGGGCTAAGAATCAACTGGACAGAGACTTTAAGGAAATGGAAGCCACTCTTAGTGAGTATGCAGCGAAATATGAGGGGATCCTCTGGAAGTTTATTCCGGCATATTCACCGTGGATGGGTGGAGCCTGGGAGTGCCTTATACAATCAGTAAAAATAGTGTCGACTTCATCCTAAGAGGAGTGGTTCCTCGTGAAGATGTCCTACGGAATGCTCTTCAAGAGGCGCAAGGTCAAATTAATCGTCGACCGCTTATACATGTTCCTGTTGATCCAGAGGACCCCAAGCCACTTACACCTAATTCGATGTTGTTTGGAGAAGATGATCTAGACGTCACCCCCCCGTCAAACAAGGCTGTTGAGGAGGATGACATCGTCATCATTTTTGACCCCAATGAAGTTCGTTCTGCTTGGCAGCTGGGACGTGTCGTGAAAGTTTATACCGGATCAGATGGAGTCGTGAGGACAGCTGACGTTCGAGTTTCAAACGGTCAATCAATCAAGATGCGAAGGGCGGTTGGTAGGTTCGCTGCTTTAGATGTTAAGTCTTCACCGAAGAAGTTCAGACGGGCCGCGGGATGTCATCGAGGCACTATTTATTTTATAATTAATATTTTAATTTGTAGTCAATGAGTCTGATCATAGCCTTAGAGTGCACAACAATTACTATGGTTGGTCTGAATTTGTAGCACTATGTTTGTCTCGATTTTCGTTTTCTTTTCCGGCATATAACCGCCGCCATTTTTTCCGACAAGAATGATCTGGAATTTTTGCCTCGTGGTGGTTGATTTTTTGTAACTAAGAGAGTTGTTTTTTTACTTTTAATGACCATTTGTAATCGTCGTAAACTCGTGTTTGTAAGGCGGATTTCATTAGGAATGTGAGTAATTTCCTACATGTATTAAATGAATTTATATCAAATTTATTACATATTTTCAGTAAATAAAATCTCACACAAACCATACGCTCAAAGGATATTTATTTGCCCATTATTTTCTGCATAGCGAGGATACTGCGATTACAGCAGGTATAGATCGAGATAACGCAGTAGAGGATGACAACTTCTCTGTGATCGAAGATACGCAGGAGAAGGTAGAAGGTATAGGAGCGATTTTCCAGGAAGTGTACAAGGTGAATTATACCATTTGCCCGAACCGCGAACTGAAAAATCGCGTCTTTTTGCATAACTTCTGCCTTCGAAATAATATAGAGCACTGGCGATCCGAGAACATGGGTTTTACCGAGTTCAATGACAATATTATGGCAAAAAATGTCATCGGCGATGAAATGGTACATCCCCCGTACATGTCGAAGGTGGAGCTCCAAACGATCTTTGAATCATTGATAAGAAGAAATCTATGGGAATCGACGGAGTGTCGAACATTGTGCTTCGACATCTCCCTCTAGAATCGGTGGACATTTACACCACTCTGTTTAACAATGCGCTGAATAATGCACATTATCCAGCGCATTGGAAAACAGAAGTGATACAACCCATCCCCAAAAGGGGTAAGGCCACCCCTCTGGTCGATAAGTCTCCTTCTGAACATCAGCAAGGTATTCGAGAAAGTTATTAATAGAGCCCTGCTTAAGTGGACTGAGAACAATAATACACCCCGCGCAACAAAAAACGCCGCATACGGGTTTTCCATTTTTTTGCGCTAATTACCTTTAAGGGATTCGCCGAATTATATTTTATTGCTTCCGGGTTAGGTAATGCACATTTTGGAATGTGTCGGAATTCATTCTGGCAGTATTTAACAGTGCGTGCAGTTGTATTTCTTAAATAAAAGTGAAAAGAGTATATCGCGATGTCTAAAAGGGTACAATTGAGTAAAGAAAATAAGGCAGTTATCGTCGCCTTATCCAAACAGAATCAATCATTTCGTGAAATTGCTCGACAAATTGGATGCAATGAGAGTTCTGTAAGAAGATTCTGTAACAAATATCGTCGGGATCACAATCTGCACAGAAAAATTGGCACAGGATTGAAGAGATGTAGCACTGTTCGGGAGGACCGGGAACTGAAGAGGCTAAGCTTGAGAAACAGGTTTAAAAATGCATCGGAGTTAAGAGCTGATCTGCGAGCAGCTACTGGGGCTGAAGTTAGCGTCAGAACTATCCAGAATCGTCTCAACGAGATGGGTTTGCTAGCAAGGAGACCAGCGAAAAAGCCACTTCTGACCAGCAAAATGAAGAAAACGCGTCTTAGCTAGGCTAAGGAAAGGCAAAACTGGAGTGTTCAAGATTGGTCAAATGTGGTGTTCTCTGATGAGTCCAAGTTTAACCTAATCGGGCCGGATGGGAAGCAGATAGTTCGTCGTAGAAAAGGGGAACGCTACAGCGACGAATGCATAGCTCACACCGTAAAATATTCTCCTTATGTTATGGTGTGAGGATGCATCACCGCAATCGGAGTTGGATCTCTAATTATGCTCGAGGGCACTGTTAACGCCATGCAGTACAAACAAATTATCTTAGATGGTGTTGTACCGAGTATGAAAATGATAACAGCAGAAACATCGAAACCCATTTTTCAAGATGATTCAGCACATTGCCACGAGGTTTTTTTTTCATATTTATGGGTGTTTTGAAAATCTTATGATTTTAATTTTTAAATTTCCTCCACAGATTACAACTTTGAAAGAAGAATTAGGAATAGAATCACTAATTTGGCCGGGTAACAGTCCAGATCTCAACCCCATCGAAAATGTCTGGGCTCTTATGGGATAAAAAGAGATAAAAAAACAAAAACCATGCAGCATCTAAAGAGCATCATTGAAGAAATGTGGTTCAATGAAATTAATAACAATTAAATCGGTAATCTCTATGCCTCCATGCCAAACAGGGTCCATGACGTTGTTAGGGCGAAAGGTGGTGCTACGAAATACTAGAATCATTTTTTAGTATTATGAAAGTTTAAATTATGTAAAAAGGTTCCTTAGTTAATAAAAATATGAAAAAAGAAATTTGATTTTCAAATTGTTGCTCTTTTTTTAATTTATGTATATTGATAGTACTTGGGTAATATCTGATATTTTGTAGTCTGATCTTAACGATCATTACTTTTTTTCAATTAGGCTACGAAATGTATTGTCAAATTGGGAATGTGTTAACTTAAATGTTAAACATCAAAAATACAAAGTGACTACGCAGTGATTAGTCATCATTTATTAGATTTCTTCCATTTTGTTAAAAATTACCATGTGCGGCTTTTTTTGTTGCGCGGGGTGTATAATTCCGGATAACCAATTCGGTTTTAAGGCGGGGCATGATACAATACATGCCGCGTCTAAACTGGTATCGGATATCCAATGGAAGAAAAGCAAGAACCAATGCACGGGTGCCTGCCTGATTGACTTGGAGAAGGCCTTCGACACCGTATGGTTAGAGGGACTCTTCTACAAGCTAAGCAGGCTGGGCATAAGCAAACCACTGCTGTACATACTTCATAACACGCTCACCAGTAGACAGTTCATTTTCAAAAATGGCAAGGTGACTTCTGCTGAAACATTTCTAATTAAAAACGGTCTGCAACAAGGTGGGGTTAATTCACCGATCCTTTTCAATATTTACACGAGCGATCTCATAGGATCACTTCACCATGCCATAGCGTACGCAGATGACTTAATCGCGTACAGATCGGGACCAAAAATCGAAGTCATTGCAATTCTCTTACAACGTGACTTCGAAAAGATTCAGCGATATTGCGATGACTGGAAGTTGAAGATCAACTTCCAGAAAGCGGAAACAATTCCTTTTAGGACGCCGTTGTCTGGGGCCTCTAGGGATACCAGAAAGAATTTGCGAAAGTTCTCAATCGTTGGACCGCACGGACAGTCACTTGCGAGTCGAAGTGTAGTCAGATACCTGGGGCTTTGGTTAGACCAATATCTATATTTTAACAAACATATAGATGCTGCTCTGGCTAGAGCCAGAGGTGCTTACAAAGAGACTTTTTTATAGCAAGCAACTCGAAGGCAAGGGTAAAGGTAATCTGCTACATGGCCCTCATTCGGCCCATGCTCGTATATGGATGCCCTGAGTGGTTCAACGTGGCAGCAAGCTTGTTGGAGAAGATTCGGGTGTTTGAGAGGGCTTGCCTTCATTTATACAGAACGCCAGAATCCCAGTGCATAAAATTCTAGCCCAATGAGGTCCTGTACAGCAGGGCTAACCTAATAAGGGTGGATAATTTCGTTATCAAGCTGACTCGAAGGCATATTGCAAGAGCAATGAGCTCGATGAATAACCTGATGTCTGGGGCTTATTACCCCAATTACAGGTATCACGAGAGAGTGCGCCTTAATGGCTTCGTTCCCCCAGAGGCATTCCTTTATCTCGATGAGAAAGGTCTGATCCACTACAGTTTGGCAGTGCCGCTAATCTTCCATGTTGCTCGGACAGTTGCGGATAGGCGACTCAACTACGACAGAGACGTCGCACACAGCAGTGTAGAGCGTCTCCGGTTTAGTAGGGCGGTATCGGGTCGCGATATTTTTAACGTACAACGTCAGTATGGTCATTTCTGGTGGCTAGCCGAAAGAGAGGAAATTCCTTCGTCGTTTCCCCATAATCCAGGGTAGCCAATTTGAAGAAGTTGGCTGTTTTTTCTATGGCCGATTTACATAGCTTAGGGTTAAGTAACTTTTAGGTAGATTTCTAGATAACATATATATATATATATACATTAAAAAAAACACAACACAGCACTTGGATCTATTAAAAAAATAAAAAAAAATTAATAATTAATATAAAAAAAACCTGTATAATTAGGTAGTTAGAGTAAGTAGATTAAGGTAGAATAAGGTAGGTTAAGATTTATTTTAAGATAGTCTATAAGTAAGAAATAAACAAAAATTCATTTACTAAGTTTTTTCATCTAAATAAAACTTTTCTTAGTAATTATTAGTAATGAAAAAAAAGAAAAACCAAATAAATACCAATTTAAGTTATCTTACGTCGAAAGACATATTTTTAAGTATTAGGTTTAGCTTAGAGCGCCCGCATAGGGCCACCAAGTTAGAATAACATAGATAAGTTAGTTAGGCTAGTTTTAAGCGTTTTTTGTTTAGCAAGTAAGTTATAATGAATTAATAATTAATAAAAATCAAAAAAAAAAAAAAATACAAAAATACAGAAACTTAAAAAAGTGGATACCTTAATTCTGCCTGTAAACGGATGGAATGATTTTCTTCAAATTCTATATAGCACGATATTTGCAAATTTAAGCGAACTAAATTTATTAAAAGTATAACAATTAGCCGAACGAAGTACAAATCCTTACACAAGGGCCAAGAACTGCGTAAGTTCTAGTCTTAGACAAAGCTTTTTTGAGATAATTATTTGCGCATGAATTCCAACCTCAAGACTCCGATGTTAACCAAGCGAAAACTGTCGGACACATCTCCTGAATTTAAAGAGGAACACAAAATCGAGATTTTTAGCCGCCCGAATATTCCCACCTTAGCATATCCGTCGCTAAAAATTTTAACCGGCTGCTGGATAATCGATTTAATCAACTGCCAACAAAAAATGATTTGAAGCTAGTGTTTGCAGAACTAAACCACCTTTGATTGAGCAATGAGAAACTGCAATCACAGATATCGGTCGTGGAGTCTAGATGTGATCAGCTTGAGCGGCAATTTGAGCTATCTGACCTGCTGTTAAGGGGACGGCATATTTTGTTTCACTTGCCAGTTGGTAGTAATGGCAGTCCGAGGGAGCGGCTACAGAACACTTGCACTAGTATAACCAATGCCACATTACCAATTACTTTTGAACACTTTCATAGAGCATCTTAAGCCAAGGGAAAAACCTGACAAACACTAACATATCCATGCACAAAGACTATCCATAAGGCATGCGTCGTCGAATAGCTTTACTTCTAAAAATAAGAAAAGAAGTTAAGTGGCAAAAGCCGAAGCTAAGAGTTACGATGCGGGATGACAGACTTTTCGTGCAGGAACACTGCTTTGACTGGAACTTGCATCAAGGTTTAATGCATGTACAGCATGATGGTTTCAACGCCCTTTGCAAAGAATTCCAAATTGTTTTGCACCGAAACAAGTTTATGAATAAAATTGGATTTGCAAACACCAACCTCACTCAAACGTCAAATGAAGTTGTGGCAGCATTGCGAGAAGTATGCAGCATCTCAAGCTGAGATGTCGCAGCGATGACTTCGAGGGATTAAAAAGCCCGCCATGTTTAAAAATGGCACTTAGGTGAATTTCACCACGTTGTGTAATATCGTTTTTCCTTGACCAGAAATAATAGAGTCCTTTATTTTAATAAAGTTAATATTTTGTCGTTTATACATATTTGTCGTCTTCTTTAATTAATGTTAGCGACAGCGCTACAAAGTCAACGTACTATCGCCATCTAGCCGTCACATTACTAAAGAAACTGAGAATAATGTCGTTAGTTGTAATAAATTTAGAATTTTATATTATACCAATGGAATGTCAAATAAATCAATTTTTGCCGAATTTTATAATTGCATCAACTCTCTTGAAATATTTATGCTACAAGAAACTCATATCATTTTAAAAAAAAACAACATAAATTTAATGAATTCTTCCCCGACTATGAGCTATGTTGGATACCAGCTGAGAAGAGAAATGGTGCTACAAGAGGAAGAGCATCGAAGGAATCGCTTTATGGAATCGAAAGGTCAGTGTCAATTGTCAAGTGCAATTTTAAAGAAATAGAAAGATTTAAATATATAGAGATGACTCTAAATAACAAAATTATAAATGTGATACCAGTTCATCTAAGTTGTTCGGATTGGCAAACGGACTTCAATACTCTGCTTGATTCAATACAAATTTTGGGGGAGAGCAACTGTATACTAACCGGGGATTTTAATGCTCGCACTGAGCAAGAACAATGCAAACATTTCGAAATTTCAAATCTGTTTGAAATAAAATCTTGGGATTTTGAACTGAATGCAAGAGGTAAATTAATTCTTGGAATGGGGTGTACCTTCGATTTAACCATTATAAAAAGGTGCACAAAGCAATTTAGACTCCCAAATACCACAACAAACTACATGTTGCTAGTAGAAACGGGATTACCGCCGCTTTTCCTCACCTTGGTAAAACTGCATTTTGATTTTATAATTAAGATACTGCATAGCCACAAGGAGAAGGTTGCTAAAAGGATTGCAATAGCCGTAATAAACTTCAAAAGTGCATGGTTTGAGGAATGGAAACATCACGCCGAAGCTTGCTCCCTGCCATTTAATTTAACGCTAGAAAATTTAGAAGAGTGGAGGACGTATTCATACAACCTGCTTGCGTAACTGTATACTAAAGTTAGGGAAGAAAATATTGAAAAAGCAATGAAGTCACGGCACAGAGAAATATACTCAATTTTTCAGTACAACCTAATCAAAACAATTATTTCAAAGACAACATGTGATAGGCAAAGCATTATAAAATATTTGCAACAGAAAGGCATGCATTTGTTCGATGCAGTCAACATCTTAAAAAAAAAAAAAAACAGATGAAGAAGATGAAGAAGGAAATTAAGTGGTATCCAATAGAGCACTTCCACTCTTTATGCTGACATTTGATACCAAAGAAAAAACAGAAAATATATACAAACTATGTTCCACATGAGAAATAAAATTGAACCACGGCGGAAAACAACTGATGCAATACCACAGTTGAAAAATTGTCAATGTTTTAACCACACGCAAAATATTGCTCACATGTAGCAAGATGTGTCAGATGTTCCGGAAAATACGTTAAACAGAATTGGTCTACCAGTAAAAATACACCACCCAACTGAATCAACTGCAAGAAAAACAATCCTGCAAGCCATAGGGGATGTGAGGTAATCCAAGAATTGCAAAAAAATCAGACACCAGCAACGGAAATTATAAATACAAAAGAAAAATTATAAAGGCTAAGCTACCCCATCAAACAACATAACAAATAGTAAAACAGTAGCCAAAAACATACGTAGAAATTATTAAACATATAGGGACTACTGAAGAAATTACTAATAGAAAACAACACACAAAAGAGAATACTAAGCAAAAAGAACCTACTAAGACGTTAATTAAAAATAAAAAACCTCCTAAAGTAATTAGTAAACATAAAGAACCCAACAAAGTTGTGTGACACAACGATAGCCAAATACTTGAGGAAATATTTAATATGTCAGATAAACCAAAGAGAAGACTTGAAGAACAAAATGACAAAAATAATAAAATATTAGAAAAATTTTAGCAATTAGGCAAGTTTGTTAAATACAAAGCGACCAAAGAATCAGTATCAATAATGCGCTAAAAATAGTAACTTGGAATGCAAATGCGCTAATTCAGCACATTGAAGAGTTATATGCTTAGAGTACATAGCTTAGGGTTAAGTAACTTTTAGGTAGATTTCTAGATAACATATATATATATATATATATATATATATATATATATTAAAAAAAACACAACACAGCACTTGGATCTATTAAAAAAATAAAAAAAAATCTATAATTAATAAAAAAAAAACGTGTATAATTAGGTAGTTAGAGTAAGTAGATTAAGGTAGAATAAGGTAGGTTAAGATTTATTTTAAGATAGTCTATAAGTAAGAAACAAACAAAAAGTTAATTTACTAAGTTTTTTCAATCAAATAAAACCTTAGTAATTATTAGTAATGAAAAAAAAGAAAAACGAAATAAATACAAATTTAAGTTATCTTACGTCGAAAGACATATTTTTAAGTATTAGGTATAGCTTAGAGCGCCCGCATAGGGCCACCAAGTTAGAATAACATAGATAAGTTAGTTAGGCTTGTTTTAAGCGTTTTTGTTTAGCAAGTAGGTTATAATGAATTAATAATTAATAAAAATCAAAAAAAAAAAAAATACAAAAATACAGAAACTTAAAAAAGTGGATACCTTAATTCTGCCTGTAAACGGATGGAATGATTTTCTTCAAATTCTATATAGCACGATATTTGCAAATTTAAGCGAACTAAATTTATTAAAAGTATAACAATTAGCCGAACGAAGTACAAATCCTCCCTTATGGAGCATCTTAAGCCAAGGGAAAAATCTGACAAACACTAACATATCCATGCACAAAGACTATCCACAAGGCATGCGTCGTCGAATAGCTTTACTGCTAAAAATAAGAAAAGAAGTTAAGTCGCAAAAGCCGAGGCTAAGAGTTACGATGCGGGATGACAGACTTTTCGTGCAGGACCACTGCTTTGACTTTAACTTGCATCAAGGTTTAATGCATGGACAGCATGATGGTTTTAACGCCCTTTGCAAAGAATTCCAAATTGTTTTGCACCGAAACAAGTTTATGAATAAAATTTGATTTGCAAACACCAACCTCACTCAAACGTCAAATGAAGTTGTGGCAGCATTGCGAGAAGTATGCAGCATCTCAAGCAGTGATGTCGCAGCGATGACTTCGAGGGATTAAAAAGCCCACCATGTTTAAAAATGGCACTTAGGTGAATTTCACCACGTTGTGAAATATCGTTTTCCTTGAAGTAATAGAGTCCTTGTTTTTAATAAAGTTAATATTTTGTCGTTTATACATATTTGTCGTCTTCTTTAATTAATGTTAGCGACAGCGCTACGACCGGTGACCCAGACGTGATCTATCAATAATAAAAAATAAAACAGATTTGTTCAGTTGTGCAAAATGCCACCAAAAAAGGGTGAGGGAACACCTACGGACCATTCTACCATTGACCAACAATTGCCAGAATCCGTAAGCACACCCAATAAAAGTGTTCCTACACCCCAGCTATGTGGAGACATCGACAGACATTAGATCGCAGCATTAGAAAACGCCAGAATGCTACCATTCTGGAAAGTTAATCCAGCGCTGTGGTTTGTCCAAGTGGAAGCGAAATTCCATAACCACAGGATTGTCTCAGACAACAACAGGTTCAACCTGATCATCGCCACGCTGGATCCAGAGATTCTCAACGAATTCTCCGACCTAGTTCAATCACCACCAGAAAAAGATAAGAATTCCACTTTCAAACTTCAACTAATTACTAGGTTCTCTGAATCGAAAGAGCGACAAATCAACAAGCTTATGACTGGTCTCGACCTGGGGGCAGGCGACCAACCAGCCTTCTCAGGGAAATGCGTAATCTAGCAGGCGAGAACGTGGCAGACCAAATGCTTACAACCATTTGGATGAGACGCATGCCTAGCCATGTTCGAGGAATTTTGTCAGCGAATCTCGGAATTAATCTCAACGCTTTAGCCGAAATCACAGACCGGATCAGCGACAACACGTCCACCCCAATCGTTTGTTCCACGGCTTCACAGGAAGAAGACTCCTCGGGCGACGTACATCGACGCCTAAACATGATCGAAACCACTCTGTCACACCTTACCAAGCTGGTTCAGGAGCTGACGATTGGTCACAATAGGTCAAATAAATACAGGTCCAGATCAAGAAAAAGCAAGGACCGTACACAAGCGAACACTAACGCTGTACAACACCACATCATCATCACTGGTCAACCGACAGCCGATCTGTATCGCCGACTTGCAGGCTAAAAGCTGAAGCAGGTCAAAGCAGAGTTCAATGATCTGGTGGAAAAGGGCACCTGTCGACGGTCTAGTAGTCCATGGGTGAGTCCGATTCATCTTTTGCAGAAAAAAAGTGGCGAGTGGCGATCCTGCGGAGACTACCGGCATCTGAACGCTCAAACACAACCAGACCGGTACCCGATACCTCACATCATGGATTTTCCCGAGTCGCTCAACAATAAAAGTTTTTTTCACCGTCCTCGATGTAGACAAGGAATATTACCAGATACCAATGGCACCCGAAAACATCAAGAAAACTGCGGTGGGAACTCCCTTTGGGCTGTATGAGTCATGTCATTCGGGATGGAAAACGCCACGCAGACTTTCCAAAGGCACATGGACACCGTTCTTCGCGGGTTGAAATTCATGTTCTGTTACATAGACGACATATTAATCTTTTCAGACTCAGAACAGCAGCACAGAGAACACATTCGCAAAGAACTGCATCGTCTAAAAGAATATGGTCTTTCGATCAATACAACCAAATGTGTCTTTGGGAAACCAGAAGTCACCTTCCTAGGCCACACCATGAACAATTCCGACAGCAAACCACCAGATGACAGAGTACAGGCCACCAACAATACCCGAAACCTTCAACCATCACGGAACTTCGTCGCTTTTTAGGAATAGTAAATTATTACCGTACCACTCGAGAAGGACGAACGCAAAACATTTCCGTGGAGAGGCTAAAACCGGCACACTTCGATACAGATCCGGAGATTAGTGAAGGAAATCAAACGGAATTAAAAACATACATCAACAAAAGAAAGCAAGTGAAGTTTGACAGTTCGTGCCTTTGTCACTGAGGAGGAAGTAATGTGGCAGCATTGCGAGAAATATGCAGCATCTCAAGCTGAGATGTTGCAGCGATGACTTCGAGGGATTAAAAAGCCCGCCATGTTTAAAAATGGCACTTAGGTGAATTTCACCACGTTGTGTGATATCGTTTTTCCTTGACCAGAAGTAATAGAGTCCCTGTTTTTAATAAAGTTAATATTTTGTCGTTTATACATATTTGTCGTCTTCTTTAATTAATGTTAGCGACAGCGCTACAAAGTCAACGTACTATCGCCATCTAGCCGTCACATTACTAAAGAAACTGAGAATAATGTCGTTAGTTGTAATAAATTTAGAATTTTATATTATACCAATGGAATGTCAAATAAATTAATTTTTGCCGAATTTTATAATTGCATCAACTCTCTTGGAATATTTATGCTACAAGAAACTCATATCATTTAAAAAAAAACAACATAAATTTAATGAATTCTTCCCCGACTATGAGCTATGTTGGATACCAGCTGAGAAGAGAAATGGTGCTACAAGAGGAAGAGCATCGAAGGAATCACTTTATGGAATCGAAAGGTCAGTGTCAATTGTCAAGTGCAATTTTAAAGAAATAGAAAGATTTAAATATATAGAGATGACTCTAAATAACAAAATTATAAATGTGATACCAGTTCATCTAAATTGTTCGGATTGGCAAACGGACTTCAATACTCTGCTTGATTCAATACAAATTTTGGGGGAGAGCAACTGTATACTAACCGGGGATTTTAATGCTCGTACTGGGCAAGAACAATGCAAATATTTCGAAACTTCAAATCTGTTTGAAATAAAATCTTGGGACTTGGAACTGAATGCAAGAGGTAAATTAATTCTTGGAATGGGGTGTACCTTCGATTTAACCATTATAAAAAGGTACACAAAGCAATTTAGACTCCCAAATACCACAACAAACTACATGTTGCTAGTAGAAACGGGATTACCGCCGCTTTTCCTCACCTTGGTAAAACTGCATTTTGATTTTATAATTAAGATACTGCATAGCCACAAGGAGAAGGTTGCTAAAAGGATTGCAATAGCCGTAATAAACTTCAAAAGTGCATGGTTTGAGGAATGGAAACATCACGCCGAAGCTTGCTCCCTGCCATTTAATTTAACGCTAGAAAATTTAGAAGAGTGGAGGACGTATTTATACAACCTGCTTGCGTAACTGTATACTAAAGTTAGGGAAGAAAATATTGAAAAAGCAGTGAAGTCACGGCACAGAGAAATATACTCGATTTTTCAATACAACCTAATCAAAACAATTATTTCAAAGACAACTTTAGCAGAGGAAAAATTTCGATGATATTTCGAGCAAGAGGGGAAACATTACCTTTAAACTACGTGCCACACAGGATCGATTTAAGTAACACCTGCAACACCTTAGTGTAATACCGGCGAAAGAGAGAACGTACTCCATTTCATTGCTAAATGTTCCATCTTGGCGGAAATTAGGCGACAATTTAAATTTATTTATTTTTTTTAATTTTAGCGTATTGTAATATGCGAGCTGCGGCTCGAGCAGATAAAACAGTATTCTGTGAAATTATTTCTTTATTTTCTAGTCTATAGAACAATTCAGGTTCACACTATACTATTCTTCGCAAATTCTTTTCTTACAAGGTCTCTTTCCTCTCAAATCACTTTATCTCCTTTCAATTACTTAATTCACAAATCCAAACTAATTACTTTTTCTTGTTCACTCTCAACTTTTAATTTATCACCAAATTACAACTTCGCCCATTATCACTTTTCCAATCTCTTCGCCACGGTTCTAAACCAACTGTGTCCTTTTTGATCGCCATCTGTCCTTATATAGCAGAAGTTTCTTATAGCCAGAAACTTCTAGCAAATTCTTCGACCACTGGAACAAGAGAAATAATTCTTGCAGTTATAATTCCCTTTTATCCCTGATATTATTCGTCTCTTTCGTTGACATGAGCTGTGGAGACTTCGTCCCAGACACGAACCTCGAATGAAAGGACAGTTCGAACCAAAATTCTGCCAGAATGGAAAGTTACTTCGGAATTTGCTGCATAGACATAGGAGCGTAGTTATTATTATGCTACACTGCCCCCCTCTTAGACGTGTTCGTCCCGAACAAGTGCATCCTCATTTCGGCCATTGTATCGACTCAGTCGGTCCACATGAACCACTTTCATTTTGGCCCTTGGTCCTCGCTGGATGCGGTAGACAACATCGTTGATGCGGGTTACTATTCTGTAGGGACCTTCCCAGTTCCGCTGTAATTTAGGTGATTTCCCCTTTTGGCGATGGGGATTATACAGCCACACCAGATCTCCTTCCTGGAATCCTGACGTTGTTGCCTTGGCATCATACCTGGTCTTCATGCGGTCGCTCGTCATCTTAATCTGGCTTCTGGTCCTTTGGTGTATGTCCCTAAGCCTTTCCCTAAGGTCCGCCACGTACTCTTCTTCATTTCTGGGCTCATTGGTAGGAGATCCAAATTTCACCTCACTGGGTAAACGAGCTATTCCACCAAATAAGATTTCGAACGGCGTTTGTCGAGTAGTGCTGTGCACGGCACTTCTATAGGCCATCAAAAACAAGGGAATCTGCCGGTCCCAATCCCGTTGGTAGTCACCTACGACCTTCGAGAGATGTTCGTCCAAAGTCCTATTGAAACGCTCCACCATACCGTCCGACTGTGGATGAAGCGGGGTTGTCCTTGTGTTTTTGATTCCGAGTAGTTGACACATCTCTTGGAAGATTCTTGACTCGAAGTTCCGCCCTTGGTCAGAATGCAATTCCAAGGGCACACCGAATCTGCTAACCCAATTGTAGACGATCTGCTCCGCCACGGTTCTGGCTTCCTGGTTAGGGATCGGAAACGCTTCCGGCCACTTACGAGTATATACCGATTACCATTGTCGGTTTCCGGAAAGGGCCCTGCGATGTCGATGGCGATTCGTTCGAAAGGTGCTCCCACGTTGTATTGGTGCATCTTACCTCGAGTTTTGATTCTCGGACCCTTGCTAGCTGCACACACGTCGCATTTTCTGCACCAGTCTTCGATATCTTCCTTCGCTTTTAACCAATAAAAACGTTCTCGTACCTTTTCTAACGTCTTATTCACTCCCAAGTGGCCTCCGGTCGCCCCGCCATGCATTTCCTGTAACACCTCCTTGACCCTCGTCCGCGGTACGACAAGCTGCATTACAAACGACTTTCCGTCGGAGGATTCCCATTTTCTTCTCAGAACACCTTCTTGGACATGGAGGGAGTCCCACTGCGCAAAATATGCCTTTAAGGTCGGGCTTCTGTGAGAGATATCCTGATGATCCGGTTTCTCCATATTCTCCTTCCAGGCCAGAATCGGCTCGATATCCGGGTCTTCCTTCTGAGCGTTCCGGATCTCATCTACGCTCCAGCCGGCGATAGGTTCGGCTCTCATTCTTTGGATGGAAAATAGCTCCCGTTCTTCCTGACGCGCACAATGTTTACAATCCGTTCTGCATGGTCTCCGGGACAGTGCATCCGCATTAGAGTGGAGTTTTCCTTTACGATGCTGTATTTCGTAGTCGTAGATTTGCAGCCTTTCGATCCATCTTGCTACCTGACCCTCAGGACTCTTGAACTGTAATAGCCATTTTAAGGCTGCATGGTCTGTGCGAAGAACGAACTTCCTCCCGTAGAGGTATTTGTGAAAATGCTTCGTAGCCAAGATCAAAGCTAGAAGTTCCCGCCTTGTCACGAAGTAGTTCCTTTCTGGCTTAGAGAGCACCTTGCTGAAGTACGCAACCACCTTCTCTTGGCCGTCATGCACCTGGGAGAGTACGGCTCCTACCCCGACATTACTAGCATCTGCATCCACAACGAACGTTTCCCCGGGAGTGGGGTAAGCCAGTATCGGGGCATCGCATAGCCGTTGTTTAAGTGCCTTGAAGCTCTTCTCGCACTCAATTGACCATTTGAATTGTTTTCCCTTTTCCGTCAACTGGTGCAGGTTCTTTGAAATCCCGGCAAAATCCTTCACGAACCGTCTGTAGTAGGTGGCTAGGCCCAGGAAGCTCCTTAGTTGGTGTTTGTCTTTGGGGACTGGCCAGTTTTTCACCGCTTCGACCTTCTCCGGATCGGTTCTCACTCCTTCCGCTGAAATTATGTGTCCCAGGTACTTGACTTCCGCTCTAAACAGGGCGCAGTTCTTGGGGTTGAGCTTCAGGTGGGCACTTCGAAGCCTTTGAAACACATCCCTTAGATTGTCTCGGTGTTGCGCAAACGTTTTTCCTACGACGATGACATCATCCAAGTATACCAAACAGGTTTTCCATGTTAACCCTTGCAGGACACATTCCATCAATCGCTCGAAAGTCGCCGGAGCATTGCACAGCCCGAATGGCATTACCGTGAATTGCCATAGCCCATTTCCTGCGGTGAAGGCGGTCTTCTCCCGGTCTTCTGGATGGATCTGTACCTGCCAGTCCATCGGGCTCCTGATAGTGTGTCTAGCGTGTCGTCAATCCGTGGCAGAGGGTAGCTGTCTTTCTTGGTGACGTAATTGAGCTGCCGATAGTCCACGCAGAACCGCGTGCTGCCATCTTTCTTCTTAACCAGTACAACCGGTGATGCCCACGGACTTTTGGAACTTTCAATCAGACCTTCTTTCTCCATTGCCGACACCATCTCTGCAACTTCTGTCTGCTTTGCCAATGGAAGGCGCCTAGCAGGCTGACGAATTGGTCTAGTATCACCAGTGTCTATTCGATGTTGTACCAGGTGTGTTCGGCCGTATTCTCCGTCCTGTGAGGCAAATACATCAGCGTACTCATTGATAAGATTCTCTGCCATAGTTCGCTGCTCCTGATTCAGCTCACTGGACTGGAGAATCGTCTCTCTCGTTTCCGCTGTCCAAGGTGATGGAAGAGGTTTTGGAGCATCACGTTCAGATATTGTTGCGACGGCGGTAATCGGCGTGCATTTTCCAGTCACCTCCCCTCGCCTTAGTTTGACAGTGTGTGGTCTTGCGTTCAAAACCCTCACTGGAACCATGGTGTTCTTTGGTTCGACTAACGTCTTTCCCACGATGTAGTCTTGAGAATTCTTCTCTGGGTCTGGTTCTACTATGTAGAATCGGTGGCTCCCAAGATCACCTTCCAGCTTCGTCCAAATGATTGTCTCTGAAGACGGCTGCAAAACTTCGTCTTTGCTGATGACTGTCCTGAGAGTTACGGCATTCTCATTTCCGTACACCATCGGAATCTCCACATTTCGATACCTCAGTACTTGCATCCCGATGTCCAAGATTACTTCATTTGCTTTCATGAAGTCTACTCCGATGATGCACTCGTCGCATATATCTGCCACCAGAAACGCATGGGAGAACGTCAGTCCTGCCAGAGTAATCGTAAGACGAACTTCTCCAAATACCTTCGCCATTTCCCCTGTTGCAGTCTTCAGGCAGTAGCTGTTGGTGTTGTGCAGCCAGGAGCTTTTGACGATATCTCTTCTTACAATGGAGGCAGTGGCACCTGTGTCGATGGTGGCTACGCACTTCTTCTCGTTGATTAGTTCCTCCACTGTCAGGCTCTTGTTACCCCGTTTGGTTTGCGAAACTTGAATGGTGGTCCTGGGGGCCTCGATTCCAGTAACCAACTTCTGCCCCGCGAAGTTGGTCCTTACGCATCTCCCGACTGCTGGTTTTGGGAAGTCTGACCGACAGGATGCTTCCTCTTTGCTTCTCCTACTTCCGCAATGTGGACAATTTCCTCGTCTAGGTGCACTTCTGCACTGCCGTTGTAGGTGTCCGGTTTGGTTGCAATTCCAGCAACGGATTTAACTTCCGCGAGCTTTGACGGCTGTTCTCTGGCATGAGCATTCCACGACGGACATTTCCCTGACACGGTGTATTCCCTGGTATGCTTGGTCCGCAGCCCTCATTGACAAAGCGAATGCCAATGCCTCGGGGAGTGTTCGCTTTTCAGCCATCCTTACGGCCATTTGCAGTTGTCTGTCCTCTATGGCCTGAATAAAAGCTTCCACCGCCATTTCGTTGATAAGTTCCTCACCGGCTTTAGGATATGAAAGATGGGCTAGTCGCTCTATATCCGCTTGCAACTGTTGGAGCGTTTCCCCCCTTTTCTGGACTCGACTACGCAGCTGAACCCTGTACACCTGCTGCATGTGTTCATCCCCAAACCGCATCTCGATAGCCTGAACCAGAGAGCTGTTTATTTTCCGGGATGGTCTGCAAGAGCTCCGCAGCTGGACCCCTCAGTGCAAGCGTGAGTGCAATAGACTTCTCTTCATCGTCCCAACTATTGGTCATTGCGGCCGCTTCGAATTGCCTCTTATAAATTGGCCATGATGTTTGACCATCGAAGATAGGAGGCTGCATCTCCTTTCTTCTCAGACCGTCAGTGGAATATTCCCATGCTTTCTGTCTCTTCACGTTGCTGAGCTCCTTAGCAAGATTTTCGACTTGCTTTCCTACTATCTCGAATTGCGTATCCACTTTTTCAAACTGAGTCTCTATCTTCCTGAACTGAGTTTCATGTTTCTCAAAATTTTCATCGAATCTAGTTTCGACTTTTTCGAGTTGCGTCTCAGCCATCTATTGACAAACAGCAAGAACTTAGTTGCGCACGTAATAGTAGAAGCTCCACAACAATACCCAAAACAATGCAGGGAATTACACAGCAGCACTGCTGGCGGAGATGAGAAAAAATGCAGGCTGTAAATGGAGAACTCCGGAAAGTACTTAGCAATACAGAATTGCTCACAAGCCATTTAGAAAATGAAGTAAAAGAGCTAGTTAAAGAAAATAAAGATCTCAAAAAGGAACTTACATCAAAACCAAAGCAGTGTCATCACCAGTCACAAGTCCAAGCAAATCGTCCACAAAGGTTTCCCTTTGTGAAACTGTTACAAACAATAAGATAACGCACTAGATATTAAAAAGGAAAGTCCACCTCCACTAATCAATATAATTGTAATAGCTAGTTTCTTGAGGTTAAGACACTTTTGAACTCAGTATCAAGCAAGAACTATAAAATAGTAGCTTGGAACACTGATGTTTGGAAAATTCATACAGAGCTCTTTCGAAGAAGCTTAGTGAAGCTTAAATTCAATGGTTTACCTATGAAGACAAAAAAAAACAAACCCATCAAGGTTATGGCTTGGGGCCTCCATCCAACATGTGATAGGCAAAGCATTATAAAATATTTGCAACAGAAAGGCATGCATTTGTTCGATGCAGTCAACATCTTAAAAAAAAAAAAAAAACAGATGAAGAAGATGAAGAAGGAAATTAAGTGGTATCCAATAGAGCACTTCCACTCTTTATGCTGACATTTGATATCAAAGAGAAAGCAGAAAATATATACAAACTATGTTCCACATGAGAAATAAAATTAAACCACGGCGAAAAACAACTGATGCAATACCACAGTTGAAAAATTGTCAATGTTTTAACCACACGCAAAATATTGCTCACATGTAGCAAGATGTGTCAGATGTTCCGGAAAATACGTTAAACAGAATTGGTCTACCAGTAAAAATACACCACCCAACTGAATCAACTGCAAGAAAAACAATCCTGCAAGCCATAGGGGATGTGAGGTAATCCAAGAATTGCAAAAAAAATCAGACACCAGCAACGGAAATTATAAATACAAAAGAAAAATTATAAAGGCTAAGCTACCCCATCAAACAACATAACAAATAGTAAAACAGTAGCCAAAAACATACGTAGAAATTATTAAACAAATAGGGACTACTGAAGAAATTACTAATAGAAAACAACACACAAAAGAGAATACTAAGCAAAAAGAACCTACTAAGACGTTTATTAAAAATAAAAAACCTCCTAAAGTAATTAGTAAACATAAAGAACCCAACAAAGTTGTGTGACACAACGATAGCCAAATACTTGAGGAAATATTTAATATGTCAGATAAACCAAAGAGAAGACTTGAAGAACAAAATGACAAAAATAATAAAATATTAGAAAAATTTTAGCAATTAGGCAAGTTTGTTAAATACAAAGCGACCAAAGAATCAGTATCAATAATGCGCTAAAAATAGTAACTTGGAATGCAAATGCGCTAATTCAGCACATTGAAGAGTTATATGCTTAGAGTACATAGCTTAGGGTTAAGTAACTTTTAGGTAGATTTCTAGATAACATATATATATATATATATATATATATATATATATATTAAAAAAAACACAACACAGCACTTGGATCTATTAAAAAAATAAAAAAAAATCTATAATTAATAAAAAAAAAACGTGTATAATTAGGTAGTTAGAGTAAGTAGATTAAGGTAGAATAAGGTAGGTTAAGATTTATTTTAAGATAGTCTATAAGTAAGAAACAAACAAAAAGTTAATTTACTAAGTTTTTTCAATCAAATAAAACCTTAGTAATTATTAGTAATGAAAAAAAAGAAAAACGAAATAAATACAAATTTAAGTTATCTTACGTCGAAAGACATATTTTTAAGTATTAGGTATAGCTTAGAGCGCCCGCATAGGGCCACCAAGTTAGAATAACATAGATAAGTTAGTTAGGCTTGTTTTAAGCGTTTTTGTTTAGCAAGTAGGTAATAATGAATTAATAATTAATAAAAATCAAAAAAAAAAAAAATACAAAAATACAGAAACTTAAAAAAGTGGATACCTTAATTCTGCCTGTAAACGGATGGAATGATTTTCTTCAAATTCTATATAGCACGATATTTGCAAATTTAAGCGAACTAAATTTATTAAAAGTATAACAATTAGCCGAACGAAGTACAAATCCTCCCTTATGGAGCATCTTAAGCCAAGGGAAAAATCTGACAAACACTAACATATCCATGCACAAAGACTATCCACAAGGCATGTGTCGTCGAATAGCTTTACTGCTAAAAATAAGAAAAGAAGTTAAGTCGCAAAAGCCGAGGCTAAGAGTTACGATGCGGGATGACAGACTTTTCGTGCAGGACCACTGCTTTGACTTTAACTTGCATCAAGGTTTAATGCATGGACAGCATGATGGTTTTAACGCCCTTTGCAAAGAATTCCAAATTGTTTTGCACCGAAACAAGTTTATGAATAAAATTTGATTTGCAAACACCAACCTCACTCAAACGTCAAATGAAGTTGTGGCAGCATTGCGAGAAGTATGCAGCATCTCAAGCAGTGATGTCGCAGCGATGACTTCGAGGGATTAAAAAGCCCACCATGTTTAAAAATGGCACTTAGGTGAATTTCACCACGTTGTGAAATATCGTTTTCCTTGAAGTAATAGAGTCCTTGTTTTTAATAAAGTTAATATTTTGTCGTTTATACATATTTGTCGTCTTCTTTAATTAATGTTAGCGTCAGCGCTACAAAGTCAACGTACTATCGCCATCTAGCCGTCACATTACTAAAGAAACTGAGAATAATGTCGTTAGTTGTAATAAATTTAGAATTTTATATTATACCAATGGAATGTCAAATAAATTAATTTTTGCCGAATTTTATAATTGCATCAACTCTCTTGGAATATTTATGCTACAAGAAACTCATATCATTTAAAAAAAAAACAACATAAATTTAATGAATTCTTCCCCGACTATGAGCTATGTTGGATACCAGCTGAGAAGAGAAATGGTGCTACAAGAGGAAGAGCATCGAAGGAATCACTTTATGGAATCGAAAGGTCAGTGTCAATTGTCAAGTGCAATTTTAAAGAAATAGAAAGAATTAAATATATAGAGATGACTCTAAATAACAAAATTATAAATGTGATACCAGTTCATCTAAATTGTTCGGATTGGCAAACGGACTTCAATACTCTGCTTGATTCAATACAAATTTTGGGGGAGAGCAATTGTATACTAACCGGGGATTTTAATGCTCGTACTGGGGCAAGAACAATGCAAACATTTCGAAACTTCAAATCTGTTTGAAATAAAATCTTGGGACTTGGACCTGAATGCAAGAGGTAAATTAATTCTTGAAATGGGGTGTACCTTCGATTTAACCATTATAAAAAGGTACACAAAGCAATTTAGACTCCCAAATACCACAACAAACTACATGTTGCTAGTAGAAACGGGATTACCGCCGCTTTTCCTCACCTTGGTAAAACTGCATTTTGATTTTATAATTAAGATACTGCATAGCCACAAGGAGAAGGTTGCTAAAAGGATTGCAATAGCCGTAATAAACTTCAAAAGTGCATGGTTTGAGGAATGGAAACATCACGCCGAAGCTTGCTCCCTGCCATTTAATTTAACGCTAGAAAATTTAGAAGAGTGGAGGACGCATTTATACAACCTGCTTGCGTAACTGTATACTAAAGTCAGGGAAGAAAATATTGAAAAAGCAGTGAAGTCACGGCACAGAGAAATATACTCGATTTTTCAATACAACCTAATCAAAACAATTATTTCAAAGACAACTTTAGCAGAGGAAAAATGTCGATGATATTTCGAGCAAGAGGGGAAACATTACCTTTAAACTACGTGCCACACAGGATCGATTTAAGTAACACCTGCAACACCTTAGTGTAATACCGGCGAAAGAGAGAACGTACTCCATTTCATTGCTAAATGTTCCATCTTGGCGGAAATTAGGCGGCAATTTAAATTTAATTATTTTTTTTAATTTTAGCGTATTGTCAATTATTTCTGTATTATTTTTTTTTTTTTTTTTTTTTCATTTTAAGAATTTTTTTCCCCTTCGGGATGAAATGAGGATTATTTGGCACAAAATCGGACTCTTTCACACAACCAAAAGTATATGACGCCAAAACAAAATCACTAATATGTCAAAACAGTTTGTTTACCATATGTTTAAGCTCGGTTCATGACGTTTTGGATATATCAAAATCGACCAGCACTTACTGATGCAGCCATCTATTGACAAACAGCAAGAACTTAGTTGCGCACGTAATAGTAGAAGCTCCACAACAATACCCAAAACAATGCAGAGAATTACACAGCAGCACTGCTGGCGGAGATGAGAAAAAATGCAGGCTGTAAATGGAGAACTCCGGAAAGTACTTAGCAATACAGAGTTGCTCACAAGCCATTTAGAAAATGAAGTAAAAGAGCTAGTTAAAGAAAATAAAGATCTCAAAAAGGAACTTACATCAAAACCAAAGCAGTGTCATCACCAGTCACAAGTCCAAGCAAATCGTCCACAAAGGTTTCCCTTTGTGAAACTGTTACAAACAATAAGATAACGCACTAGATATTAAAAAGGAAAGTCCACCTCCACTAATCAATATAATTGTAATAGCTAGTTTCTTGAGGTTAAGACACTTTTGAACTCAGTATCAAGCAAGAACTATAAAATAGTAGCTTGGAACACTGATGTTTGGAAAATTCATACAGAGCTCTTTCGAAGAAGCTTAGTGAAGCTTAAATTCAATGGTTTACCTATGAAGACAAAAAAAAACAAACCCATCAAGGTTATGGCTTGGGGCCTCCATCCAACATGTGATAGGCAAAGCATTATAAAATATTTGCAACAGAAAGGCATGCATTTGTTCGATGCAGTCAACATCTTAAAAAAAAAAAAAAAACAGATGAAGAAGGAAATTAAGTGGTATCCAATAGAGCACTTCCACTCTTTATGCTGACATTTGATATCAAAGAGAAAGCAGAAAATATATACAAACTATGTTCCACATGAGAAATAAAATTAAACCACGGCGAAAAACAACTGATGCAATACCACAGTTGAAAAATTGTCAATGTTTTAACCACACGCAAAATATTGCTCACATGTAGCAAGATGTGTCAGATGTTCCGGAAAATACGTTAAACAGAATTGGTCTACCAGTAAAAATACACCACCCAACTGAATCAACTGCAAGAAAAACAATCCTGCAAGCCATAGGGGATGTGAGGTAATCCAAGAATTGCAAAAAAATCAGACACCAGCAACGGAAATTATAAATACAAAAGAAAAATTATAAAGGCTAAGCTACCCCATCAAACAACATAACAAATAGTAAAACAGTAGCCAAAAACATACGTAGAAATTATTAAACATATAGGGACTACTGAAGAAATTACTAATAGAAAACAACACACAAAAGAGAATACTAAGCAAAAAGAACCTACTAAGACGTTAATTAAAAATAAAAAACCTCCTAAAGTAATTAGTAAACATAAAGAACCCAACAAAGTTGTGTGACACAACGATAGCCAAATACTTGAGGAAATATTTAATATGTCAGATAAACCAAAGAGAAGACTTGAAGAACAAAATGACAAAAATAATAAAATATTAGAAAAATTTTAGCAATTAGGCAAGTTTGTTAAATACAAAGCGACCAAAGAATCAGTATCAATAATGCGCTAAAAATAGTAACTTGGAATGCAAATGCGCTAATTCAGCACATTGAAGAGTTATATGCTTAGAGTACATAGCTTAGGGTTAAGTAACTTTTAGGTAGATTTCTAGATAACATATATATATATATATATATATATATATATATATATTAAAAAAAACACAACACAGCACTTGGATCTATTAAAAAAATAAAAAAAAATCTATAATTAATAAAAAAAAAACGTGTATAATTAGGTAGTTAGAGTAAGTAGATTAAGGTAGAATAAGGTAGGTTAAGATTTATTTTAAGATAGTCTATAAGTAAGAAACAAACAAAAAGTTAATTTACTAAGTTTTTTCAATCAAATAAAACCTTAGTAATTATTAGTAATGAAAAAAAAGAAAAACGAAATAAATACAAATTTAAGTTATCTTACGTCGAAAGACATATTTTTAAGTATTAGGTATAGCTTAGAGCGCCCGCATAGGGCCACCAAGTTAGAATAACATAGATAAGTTAGTTAGGCTTGTTTTAAGCGTTTTTGTTTAGCAAGTAGGTTATAATGAATTAATAATTAATAAAAATCAAAAAAAAAAAAAATACAAAAATACAGAAACTTAAAAAAGTGGATACCTTAATTCTGCCTGTAAACGGATGGAATGATTTTCTTCAAATTCTATATAGCACGATATTTGCAAATTTAAGCGAACTAAATTTATTAAAAGTATAACAATTAGCCGAACGAAGTACAAATCCTCCCTTATGGAGCATCTTAAGCCAAGGGAAAAATCTGACAAACACTAACATATCCATGCACAAAGACTATCCACAAGGCATGTGTCGTCGAATAGCTTTACTGCTAAAAATAAGAAAAGAAGTTAAGTCGCAAAAGCCGAGGCTAAGAGTTACGATGCGGGATGACAGACTTTTCGTGCAGGACCACTGCTTTGACTTTAACTTGCATCAAGGTTTAATGCATGGACAGCATGATGGTTTTAACGCCCTTTGCAAAGAATTCCAAATTGTTTTGCACCGAAACAAGTTTATGAATAAAATTTGATTTGCAAACACCAACCTCACTCAAACGTCAAATGAAGTTGTGGCAGCATTGCGAGAAGTATGCAGCATCTCAAGCAGTGATGTCGCAGCGATGACTTCGAGGGATTAAAAAGCCCACCATGTTTAAAAATGGCACTTAGGTGAATTTCACCACGTTGTGAAATATCGTTTTCCTTGAAGTAATAGAGTCCTTGTTTTTAATAAAGTTAATATTTTGTCGTTTATACATATTTGTCGTCTTCTTTAATTAATGTTAGCGACAGCGCTACAAAGTCAACGTACTATCGCCATCTAGCCGTCACATTACTAAAGAAACTGAGAATAATGTCGTTAGTTGTAATAAATTTAGAATTTTATATTATACCAATGGAATGTCAAATAAATTAATTTTTGCCGAATTTTATAATTGCATCAACTCTCTTGGAATATTTATGCTACAAGAAACTCATATCATTTAAAAAAAAAACAACATAAATTTAATGAATTCTTCCCCGACTATGAGCTATGTTGGATACCAGCTGAGAAGAGAAATGGTGCTACAAGAGGAAGAGCATCGAAGGAATCACTTTATGGAATCGAAAGGTCAGTGTCAATTGTCAAGTGCAATTTTAAAGAAATAGAAAGAATTAAATATATAGAGATGACTCTAAATAACAAAATTATAAATGTGATACCAGTTCATCTAAATTGTTCGGATTGGCAAACGGACTTCAATACTCTGCTTGATTCAATACAAATTTTGGGGGAGAGCAATTGTATACTAACCGGGGATTTTAATGCTCGTACTGGGGCAAGAACAATGCAAACATTTCGAAACTTCAAATCTGTTTGAAATAAAATCTTGGGACTTGGACCTGAATGCAAGAGGTAAATTAATTCTTGAAATGGGGTGTACCTTCGATTTAACCATTATAAAAAGGTACACAAAGCAATTTAGACTCCCAAATACCACAACAAACTACATGTTGCTAGTAGAAACGGGATTACCGCCGCTTTTCCTCACCTTGGTAAAACTGCATTTTGATTTTATAATTAAGATACTGCATAGCCACAAGGAGAAGGTTGCTAAAAGGATTGCAATAGCCGTAATAAACTTCAAAAGTGCATGGTTTGAGGAATGGAAACATCACGCCGAAGCTTGCTCCCTGCCATTTAATTTAACGCTAGAAAATTTAGAAGAGTGGAGGACGCATTTATACAACCTGCTTGCGTAACTGTATACTAAAGTCAGGGAAGAAAATATTGAAAAAGCAGTGAAGTCACGGCACAGAGAAATATACTCGATTTTTCAATACAACCTAATCAAAACAATTATTTCAAAGACAACTTTAGCAGAGGAAAAATGTCGATGATATTTCGAGCAAGAGGGGAAACATTACCTTTAAACTACGTGCCACACAGGATCGATTTAAGTAACACCTGCAACACCTTAGTGTAATACCGGCGAAAGAGAGAACATACTCCATTTCATTGCTAAATGTTCCATCTTGGCGGAAATTAGGCGGCAATTTAAATTTAATTATTTTTTTTAATTTTAACGCATTGTCAATTATTTCTGTATTATTTTTTTTTTTTTTTTTTTTTCATTTTAAGAATTTTTTTCCCCTTCGGGATGAAATGAGGATTATTTGGCACAAAATCGGACTCTTTCACACAACCAAAAGTATATGACGCCAAAACAAAATCACTAATATGTCAAAACAGTTTGTTTACCATATGTTTAAGCTCGGTTCATGACGTTTTGGATATATCAAAATCGACCAGCACTTACTGATGCAGCCATCTATTGACAAACAGCAAGAACTTAGTTGCGCACGTAATAGTAGAAGCTCCACAACAATACCCAAAACAATGCAGAGAATTACACAGCAGCACTGCTGGCGGAGATGAGAAAAAATGCAGGCTGTAAATGGAGAACTCCGGAAAGTACTTAGCAATACAGAGTTGCTCACAAGCCATTTAGAAAATGAAGTAAAAGAGCTAGTTAAAGAAAATAAAGATCTCAAAAAGGAACTTACATCAAAACCAAAGCAGTGTCATCACCAGTCACAAGTCCAAGCAAATCGTCCACAAAGGTTTCCCTTTGTGAAACTGTTACAAACAATAAGATAACGCACTAGATATTAAAAAGGAAAGTCCACCTCCACTAATCAATATAATTGTAATAGCTAGTTTCTTGAGGTTAAGACACTTTTGAACTCAGTATCAAGCAAGAACTATAAAATAGTAGCTTGGAACACTGATGTTTGGAAAATTCATACAGAGCTCTTTCGAAGAAGCTTAGTGAAGCTTAAATTCAATGGTTTACCTATGAAGACAAAAAAAAACAAACCCATCAAGGTTATGGCTTGGGGCCTCCATCCAACATGTGATAGGCAAAGCATTATAAAATATTTGCAACAGAAAGGCATGCATTTGTTCGATGCAGTCAACATCTTAAAAAAAAAAAAAAAACAGATGAAGAAGGAAATTAAGTGGTATCCAATAGAGCACTTCCACTCTTTATGCTGACATTTGATATCAAAGAGAAAGCAGAAAATATATACAAACTATGTTCCACATGAGAAATAAAATTAAACCACGGCGAAAAACAACTGATGCAATACCACAGTTGAAAAATTGTCAATGTTTTAACCACACGCAAAATATTGCTCACATGTAGCAAGATGTGTCAGATGTTCCGGAAAATACGTTAAACAGAATTGGTCTACCAGTAAAAATACACCACCCAACTGAATCAACTGCAAGAAAAACAATCCTGCAAGCCATAGGGGATGTGAGGTAATCCAAGAATTGCAAAAAAAATCAGACACCAGCAACGGAAATTATAAATACAAAAGAAAAATTATAAAGGCTAAGCTACCCCATCAAACAACATAACAAATAGTAAAACAGTAGGGACTACTGAAGAAATTACTAATAGAAAACAACACACAAAAGAGAATACTAAGCAAAAAGAACCTACTAAGACGTTAATTAAAAATAAAAAACCTCCTAAAGTAATTAGTAAACATAAAGAACCCAACAAAGTTGTGTGACACAACGATAGCCAAATGCTTGAGGAAATATTTAATATGTCAGATAAACCAAAGAGAAGACTTGAAGAACAAAATGACAAAAATAATAAAATATTAGAAAAGTTTGTTAAATACAAAGCGACCAAAGAATCAGTATCAATAATGCGCTAAAAATAGTAATTTGGAATGCAAATGCTCTAATTCAGCACATTGAAGAGTTATATGCTTAGAGTACATAGCTTAGGGTTAAGTAACTTTTAGGTAGATTTCTAGATAACATATTGTACTATGCTGGCTACGGCTCGAGTAGATAAAACGATATTCTGTGAAATTTATTTCTTTATTTTCTAGTCTATAGAACAATTCAAGTTCACACTATACTATTCTTCGCAAATTCTTTTCTTACAAGGTCTCTTTCCTCTCAAATCACTTTATCTCGTTTCAATTACTTAATTCACAAATCCAAACTAATTACTTTTTCTTGTTCACTCTCAACTTTCAATTTATCACCAAATTACAACTTCGCCCATTATCACTTTTCCAATCTCTTCGCCACGGTTCTAAAATAACTGTGTCTTTTTTTGATCGCCATCTGTCCTTATATAGCAGAAGTTTCTGATAGCCAGAAACTTCTAGCAAATTCTTCGACCACTGGAACAAGAGAAATAATTCTTGCAGTTATAATTCCGTTTTATCCCTGATATTATTCGTCTCTTTCGTTGACATGAGCTGTGGAGACTTCGTCCCAGACACGAACCTCGAATGAAAGGACAGTTCGAACCAAAATTCTGCCAGAATGGAAAGTCACTTCGGAATTTGCTGCATAGACATAGGAGCGTAGTTATTATTATGCTACACTGCCCCCCTCTTAGACGTGTTCGTCCCGAACAAGTGCATCCTCATTTCGGCCATTGTATCGACTCAGTCGGTCCACATGAACCACTTTCATTTTGGCCCTCGGTCCTCGCTGGATGCGGTAGACAACATCGTTGATGCGGGTTACTATTCTGTAGGGACCTTCCCAGTTCCGCTGTAATTTAGGTGATTTCCCCTTTTGGCGATGGGGATTATACAGCCACACCAGATCTCCTTCCTGGAATCCTGACGTTGTTGTCTTGGCATCATACCTGGTCTTCATGCGGTCGCTTGTCATCTTAATCTGGCTTCTGGTAATTTGGTGTATGTCCCTAAGCCTTTCCCTAAGGTCCGCCGCGTACTCTTCTTCATTTCTGGGCTCATTGGTAGGAGATCCAAATTTCACCTCACTGGGTAAACGAGCTATTCCACCAAATAAGATTTCGAACGGCGTATGTCGAGTAGTGCTATGCACGGCACTTCTATAGGCCATCAAAAACAAGGGAATCTGCCGGTCCCAATCCCGTTGGTAGTCACCTACGACCTTCGAGAGATGTTCGTCCAAAGTCCTATTGAAACGCTCCACCATACCGTCCGACTGTGGATGAAGCGGGGTTGTCCTTGTGTTTTTGATTCCGAGTAGTTGACACATCCCTTGGAAGATTCTTGACTCGAAGTTCCGCCCTTGGTCAGAATGCAATTCCAAGGGCACACCGAATCTGCTAACCCAATTGTAGACGATCTGCTCCGCCACGGTTCTGGCTTCCTGGTTAGGGATCGGAAACGCTTCCGGCCACTTACTGAAGTAGTCCATCACTACGAGTATATACCGATTACCATTGTCGGTTTCCGGAAAGGGCCCTGCGATGTCAATGGCGATTCGTTCGAAAGGTGCTCCCACGTTGTATTGGTGCATCTTACCTCGAGTTTTGATTCTCGGACCCTTGCTAGCTGCACACACGTCGCATATATCTGCCACCAGAAACGCATGGGAGAACGTCAGTCCTGCCAGAGTAATCGTAAGACGAACTCCTCCAAATACCTTCGCCATTTCCCCTGTTGCAGTCTTCAGGCAGTAGCTGTTGATGTTGTGCAGCCAGGAGCTTTTAACGATATCTCTTCTTACAATGGAGGCAGTGGCACCTGTGTCGATGGTGGCTACGCACTTCTTCTCGTTGATTAGTGCCTCCACTGTCAGGCTCTTGTTACCCCGTTTGGTTTGCGAAACTTGAATGGTGGTCCTGGGGGCCTCGATTCCAGTAACCAACTTCTGCCCCGCGAAGTTGGTCCTTACGCATTTCCCGACTGCTGGTTTTGGGAAGTCTGACTGACAGGATGGATGTTATCACCGCCAGATGCTTCCTCTCTGCTTCTCCTACTTCCGCAATGTGAACAATTTCCTCGTCTAGGTGCACTTCTGCACTGCCGTTGTAGGTGTCCGGTTTGGTTGCAATTCCAACAACGGATTTGACTTCCGCGAGCTCTGTCTTCATCCATGACGGCTGTTCTCTGGCATGAGCATTCCACGACGGACATTTCCCTGACACGGTGTATTCCCTGGTATGCTTGGTCCGCAGCCTTCATTGACAAAGCGAATGCCAATGCCTCGGGGAGTGTTCGCTTTTCAGCCATCCTTACAGCCGTTTGCAGTTGTCTGTCCTCTATGGCCTGAATAAAAGCTTCCACCGCCATTTCGTTGATAAGCTCCTCACCGGCTTTAGGGTATGAAAGATGGGCTAGTCGCTCTGTATCCGTTTGCAGCTGTTGGAGCGTTTCCCCCATTTTCTGGACTCGACTACGCAGCTGAACCCTGTACACCTGCTGCATGTGTTCATCCCCAAACCGCATCTCGATAGCCTGAACCAGAGAGCTGTTTATTTTCCGGGATGGTCTGCAAGAGCTCCGCAGCTGGACCCCTCAGTGCAAGTGTGAGTGCAATGGACTTCTCTTCATCGTCCCAGCTATTGGTCATTGCGGCCGCTTCGAATTGCCTTTTATAAATTGGCCATGATGTTTGACCATCGAAGATAGGAGGCTGCATCTCCTTTCTTCTCAGACCGTCAGTGGAATATTCCCGTGCTTTCTGTCTCTTCACGTCGCTGAGCTCCTTAGCAGGATTTTCGACTTGCTTCCTACTATCTCGAATTGCGTATCCACTTTTTCAAACTGAGTCTCTATTTTCCCGAACTGAGTTTCATGTTTCTCAAAATTTTCATCGAATCTAGTTTCGACTTTTCAGAGTTGCGTCTCGACCTTCTCGATTTTCTCTTCGATCGCTTCGAATTTGGATTCCAAGTTCTTGTTTTGCTCATCAAGTTTGCTTTCCAGAGCATCTAGAGAATTCTTTTGTTCGTCCATTGCTTTCTTTTGTTCGTCCATCTTAAGTTCTAGAGAATTCCTCTGGTCGTCCATTGCTTTCTTTTGTTCGCCCAGCTTAAGTTCTATAGAATTCCTTTGGTCTTCTATTGCTTTCTTTTGTTCGTCCATGACTAACTTAAGTTGCAGGAGCAGACTTGTTATACCCGGGTCGGCTGCTGTACTTGCTGGTTCCTCTTCCACGTCAAACTCTACGTCGTGCGGATTTTCACCTTCCTGCGTTACTGCTTCTTCCAGACGAATCAGCAGGGCATCTTTTCCCCCATTTGTGTCGAGGTTCCGCTTACTGAGTTCTGCCTTTAGTTGAATTATAGTTAGTTTTCCCAATTTGCGACCCATTTTGCGCAACTAATTAACTCAACACGGAAATGGTTTTTTTTTTTTTTTTTTTTTTTTTTCAATTTCACACCACGGAAATAGTTATTCACAGAATAAGTTTTATCCCGCTTCTGACACCAATGTACTATGCTGGCTACGGCTCGAGTAGATAAAACGATATTCTGTGAAATTTATTTCTTTATTTTCTAGTCTATAGAACAATTCAAGTTCAAACTATACTATTCTTCGCAAATTCTTTTCTTACAAGGTCTCTTTCCTCTCAAATCACTTTATCTCCTTTCAATTACTTAATTCACAAATCCAAACTAATTACTTTTTCTTGTTCACTCTCAACTTTCAATTTATCACCAAATTACAACTTCGCCCATTATCACTTTTCCAATCTCTTCGCCACGGTTCTAAAATAACTGTGTCTTTTTTTGATCGCCATCTGTCCTTATATAGCAGAAGTTTCTGATAGCCAGAAACTTCTAGCAAATTCTTCGACCACTGGAACAAGAGAAATAATTCTTGCAGTTATAATTCCCTTTTATCCCTGATATTATTCGTCTCTTTCGTTGACATGAGCTGTGGAGATTTCGTCCCAGACACGAACCTCGAATGAAAGGACAGTTCGAACCAAAATTCTGCCAGAATGGAAAGTCACTTCGGAATTTGCTGCATAGACATAGGAGCGTAGTTATTATTATGCTACAATATATATATTGTAATATGCGAGCTACGGCTCGAGTAGATAAAACAATTATTCTGTGAAATTATTTCTTTATTTTCTACTCTATAGAACAATTCAAGTTCACACTATACTATTCTTCGCAAATTCTTTTCTTACAAGGTCTCTTTCCTCTCAAATCACTTTATCTCCTTTCAATTACTTAATTCACAAATCCAAACTAATTACTTTTTCTTGTTCACTCTCAACTTTCAATTTATCACCAAATTACAACTTCGCCCATTATCACTTTTCCAATCTCTTCGCCACGGTTCTAAACCAACTGTGTCCTTTTTTGATCGCCATCTGTCCTTATATAGCAGAAGTTTCTGATAGCCAGAAACTTCTAGCAAATTCTTCGACCACTGGAACAAGAGAAATAATTCTTGCAGTTATAATTCCCTTTTATCCCTAATATTATTCGTCTCTTTCCTTGACATGAGCTGTGGAGACTTCGTCCCAGACACGAACCTCGAATGAAAGGACAGTTTGAACCAAAATTCTGCCAGAATGGAAAGTCACTTCGGAATTTGCTGCATAGACATAGGAGCGTAGTTATTATTATGCTACACTGCCCCCCTCTTAGACGTGTTCGTCCCGAACAAGTGCATCCTCATTTCGGCCATTGTATCGACTCAGTCGGTCCACATGAACCACTTTTATTTTGGCCCTTGGTCCTCGCTGGATGCGGTAGACAACATCGTTGATGCGGGTTACTATTCTGTACGGACCTTCCCAGTTCCGCTGTAATTTAGGTGATTTCCCCTTTTGGCGATGGGGATTATACAGCCACACCAGATCTCCTTCCTGGAATCCTGACGTTGTTGCCTTGGCATCATACCTGGTCTTCATGCGGTCGCTCGTCATCTTAATCTGGCTTCTGGTCCTTTGGTGTATGTCCCTAAGCCTTTCCCTAAGGTCCGCCACGTACTCTTCTTCATTTCTGGGCTCATTGGTAGGAGATCCAAATTTCACCTCACTGGGTAAACGAGCTATTCCACCAAATAAGATTTCGAACGGCGTATGTCGAGTAGTGCTATGCACGGCACTTCTATAGGCCATCAAAAACAAGGGAATCTGCCGGTCCCAATCCCGTTGGTAGTCACCTACGACCTTCGAGAGATGTTCGTCCAAAGTCCTATTGAAACGCTCCACCATACCGTCCGACTGTGGATGAAGCGGGGTTGTCCTTGTGTTTTTGATTCCGAGTAGTTGACACATCTCTTGGAAGATTCTTGACTCGAAGTTCCGCCCTTGGTCAGAATGCAATTCCAAGGGCACACCGAATCTGCTAACCCAATTGTAGACGATCTGCTCCGCCACGGTTCTGGCTTCCTGGTTAGGGATCGGAAACGCTTCCGGCCACTTACTGAAGTAGTCCATCCCTACGAGTATATACCGATTACCATTGTCGGTTTCCGGAAAGGGCCCTGCGATGTCAATGGCGATTCGTTCGAAAGGTGCTCCCACGTTGTATTGGTGCATCTTACCCCGAGTTTTGATTCTCGGACCCTTGCTAGCTGCACACACGTCGCATTTTCTGCACCAGTCTTCGATATCTTCCTTCGCTTTTAACCAATAAAAACGTTCTCGTACCTTTTCTAGCGTCTTATTCACTCCCAAGTGGCCTCCGGTCGCCCCGCCATGCATTTCCTGTAACACCTCCTTGACCCTCGTCCGCTGTACGACAAGCTGCATTACAAACGACTTTCCGTCGGAGGATTCCCATTTTCTTCTCAGAACACCTTCTTGGACATGGAGGGAGTCCCACTGCGCAAAATATGCCTTTAAGGTCGGGCTTCTGTGAGAGATGTCCTGATGATCCGGTTTCTCCATGTTCTCCTTCCAGGCCAGAATCGGCTCGATATCCGGGTCTTCCTTCTGAGCGTTCCGGATCTCATCTACGCTCCAGCCGGCGATAGGTTCGGCTCTCATTCTTTGGATGGAAAATAGCTCCCGTTCTTCCTGACGCGCACAATGTTTACAATCCGTTCTGCATGGTCTCCGGGACAGTGCATCCGCATTAGAGTGGAGTTTTCCTTTACGATGCTGTATTTCGTAGTCGTAGATTTGCAGCCTTTCGATCCATCTTGCTACCTGACCCTCAGGACTCTTGAACTGTAATAGCCATTTTAAGGCTGCATGGTCTGTGCGAAGAACGAACTTCCTCCCGTAGAGGTATTTGTGAAAATGCTTCGTAGCCAAGATCAAAGCTAGAAGTTCCCGCCTTGTCACGCAGTAGTTCCTTTCTGGCTTAGAGAGCACCTTGCTGAAGTACGCAACCACCTTCTCTTGGCCGTCATGCACCTGGGAGAGTACGGCTCCTACCCCGACATTACTAGCATCTGCATCCACAACGAACGTTTCCCCGGGAGTGGGGTAAGCCAGTATCGGGGCATCGCATAGCCGTTGTTTAAGTGCCTTGAAGCTCTTCTCGCACTCAATTGACCATTTGAATTGTTTTCCCTTTTCCGTCAACTGGTGCAGGTTCTTTGCGATCCCGGCAAAATCCTTCACGAACCGTCTGCAGTAGGTGGCTAGGCCCAGGAAGCTCCTTAGTTGTCTTTGGGGACTGGCCAGTTTTTCACCGCTTCGACCTTCTCCGGATCGGTTCTCACTCCTTTCGCTGAAATTATGTGTCCCAGGTACTTGACTTCCGCTCTAAACAGGGCGCACTTCTTGGGGTTGAGCTTCAGGTGGGCACTTCGAAGCCTTTGAAACACATCCCTTAGATTGTCTCGGTGTTGCGCAAACATTTTTCCTACGACGATGACATCATCCAAGTATACCAAACAGGTTTTCCATGTTAACCCTTGCAGGACACATTCCATCAATCGCTCGAAAGTCGCCGGAGCATTGCACAGCCCGAATGGCATTACCGTGAATTGCCATAGCCCATTTCCTGCGGTGAAGGCGGTCTTCTCCCGGTCTTCTGGATGGATCTGTACCTGCCAGTAGCCACTCTTCAAGTCGAGAGTGGAAAACCATCGGGCTCCTGATAGTGTGTCTAGCGTGTCGTCAATCCGTGGCAGAGGGTAGCTGTCTTTCTTGGTGACGTAATTGAGCTGCCGATAGTCCACGCAGAACCGCGTGCTGCCATCTTTCTTCTTAACCAGTACAACCGGTGATGCCCACGGACTTTTGGAACTTTCAATCAGACCTTCTTTCTCCATTGCCGACACCATCTCTGCAACTTCTGTCTGCTTTGCCAATGGAAGGCGCCTAGCAGGCTGACGAATTGGTCTAGTATCACCAGTGTCTATTCGATGTTGTACCAGGTGTGTTCGGCCGTATTCTCCGTCCTGTGAGGCAAATACATCAGCGTACTCATTGATAAGATTCTCTGCCATAGTTCGCTGCTCCTGATTCAGCTCACTGGACTGGAGAATCGTCTCTCTCGTTTCCGCTGTCCAAGGTGATGGGAGAGGTTTTGGAGCATCACGTTCAGATATTGTTGCGACGGCGGTAATCGGCGTGCATTTTCCAGTCACCTCCCCTCTCCTTAGTTTGACAGTGTGTGGTCTTGCGTTCAAAACCCTCACTGGAACCATGGTGTTCTTTGGTTCGACTAACGTCTTTCCCACGATGTAGTCTTGAGAATTCTTCTCTGGGTCTGGTTCTAATATGTAGAATCGGTGGCTCCCAAGATCACCTTCCAGCTCCGTCCAAATGATTGTCTCTGAAGACGGCTGCAAAACTTCGTCTTTGCTGATGACTGTCCTGAGAGTTACGGCATTCTCATTTCCGTACACCATCGAAATCTCCACATTTCGATACCTCAGTACTTGCATCCCGATGTCCAAGATTACTTCATTTGCTTTCATGAAGTCTACTCCGATGATGCACTCGTCGCATATATCTGGTACCAGAAACGCATGGGAGAACGTCAGTCCTGCCAGAGTAATCGTAAGACGAACTTCTCCAAATACCTTCGCCATTTCCCCTGTTGCAGTCTTCAGGCAGTAGCTGTTGGTGTTGTGCAGCCAGGAGCTTTTGACGATATCTCTTCTTACAATGGAGGCAGTGGCACCTGTGTCGATGGTGGCTACGCACTTCTTCTCGTTGATTAGTGCCTCCACTGTCAGGCTCTTGTTACCCCGTTTGGTTTGCGAAACTTGAATGGTGGTCCTGGGGGCCTCGATTCCAGTAACCAACTTCTGCCCCGCGAAGTTGGTCCTTACGCATCTCCCGACTGCTGGTTTTGGGAAGTCTGACCGACAGGATGCTTCCTCTTTGCTTCTCCTACTTCCGCAATGTGGACAATTTCCTCGTCTAGGTGCACTTCTGCACTGCCGTTGTAGGTGTCCGGTTTGGTTGCAATTCCAGCAACGGATTTAACTTCCGCGAGCTTTGACGGCTGTTCTCTGGCATGAGCATTCCACGACGGACATTTCCCTGACACGGTGTATTCCCTGGTATGCTTGGTCCGCAGCCCTCATTGACAAAGCGAATGCCAATGCCTCGGGGAGTGTTCGCTTTTCAGCCATCCTTACGGCCATTTGCAGTTGTCTGTCCTCTATGGCCTGAATAAAAGCTTCCACCGCCATTTCGTTGATAAGTTCCTCACCGGCTTTAGGATATGAAAGATGGGCTAGTCGCTCTATATCCGCTTGCAACTGTTGGAGCGTTTCCCCCCTTTTCTGGACTCGACTACGCAGCTGAACCCTGTACACCTGCTGCATGTGTTCATCCCCAAACCGCATCTCGATAGCCTGAACCAGAGAGTCGTAGTTCTGCTGTTTATCTTCCGGGATGGTCTGCAAGAGCTCCGCAACTGGACCCATCAGTGCAAGCGTGAGTGCAATAGACTTCTCTTCATCGTCCCAGCTATTGGTCATTGCGGCCGCTTCGAATTGCCTCTTATAAATTGGCCATGATGTTTGACCATCGAAGATAGGAGGCTGCATCTCCTTTCTTCTCAGACCGTCAGTGGAATATTCCCGTGCTTTCTGTCTCTTCACGTTGCTGAGCTCCTTAGCAAGATTTTCGACTTGCTTTTCTACTTTTTCAAACTGAGTCTCTATCTTCCCGAACTGAGTTTCATGTTTCTCAAAATTTTCATCGAATCTAGTTTCGACTTTTTCGAGTTGCGTCTCGACCTTCTCGATTTTCTCTTCGCTCACTTCGAATTTGGATTCCAAGTTCTTGTTTTGCTCATCAAGTTTACTTTCCAGAGCATCTAGAGAATTCTTTTGTTCGTCCATTGCTTTCTTTTGTTCGTCCAGCTTAAGTTCTAGAGAATTCCTCTGGTCGTCCATTGCTTTCTTTTGTTCGTCCATCTTAAGTTCTAGAGAGTTCTTTTGGTCGTCCATTGCTTTCTTTTGGTCGTCCAGCTTAAGTTCTATAGAATTCCTTTGGTCTTCTATTGCTTTCTTTTGTTCGTCCATGACTAACTTAAGTTGCAGGAGCAGACTTGTTATACCCGGGTCGGCTGCTGTACTTGCTGGTTCCTCTTCCACGTCAAACTCTACGTCGTGCGGATTTTCACCTTCCTGCGTTACTGCTTCTTCCAGACGAATCAGCAGGGCATCTTTTCCCCCAGTTGTGTCGAGGTTCCGCTTACTGAGTTCTGCCTTTAGTTGAGTTATAGTTAGTTTTCCCAATTTGCGACCCATTTTGCGCAACTAATTAACTCAACACAGAAAACGTTTTTTTTTTTTTTTTGTGCAATTTCACACCACGGAAATAGTTATTCACAGAATAAGTTTTATCCCGCTTCTGACACCAATGTAATATGCGAGCTACGGCTCGAGTAGATAAAACAATTATTCTGTGAAATTATTTCTTTATTTTCTACACTATACTATTCTTCGCAAATTCTTTTCTTACAAGGTCTCTTTCCTCTCAAATCACTTTATCTCCTTTCAATTACTTAATTCACAAATCCAAACTAATTACTTTTTCTTGTTCACTCTCAACTTTCAATTTATCACCAAATTACAACTTCGCCCATTATCACTTTTCCAATCTCTTCGCCACGGTTCTAAACCAACTGTGTCTTTTTTTGATCGCCATCTGTCCTTATATAGCAGAAGTTTCTGATAGCCAGAAACTTCTAGCAAATTCTTCGACCTGGAACAAGAGAAATAATTCTTGCAGTTATAATTCCCTTTTATCCCTAATATTATTGTCTCTTTCGTTGACATGAGCTGTGGAGACTTCGTCCCAGACACGAACCTCGAATGAAAGGACAGTTTGAACCAAAATTCTGCCAGAATGGAAAGTCACTTCGGAATTTGCTGCATAGACATAGGAGCGTAGTTATTATTATGCTACAATATTGTAGCATAATAATATCTACGCTCCCTAAAAGTATGACGCAACAAATTCCGAAGTGACTTTTCATTCTGGCAGAATTTTGGTTCGAACTGTCCTTTCGTTCGAGGTTCGTGTCTGGGATGAATTCTCCACAGCTCATGTCAACGAAAGAGGCGAATAATATCAGGGATAAAAGGGAATTATAACTGCAAGAATTATTACATCAGAATTTTTCTTGTTCCAGTGGTCGAAGAATTTGCTAGAAGTTTCTGGCTATCAGAAACTTCTGCTATATAAGGACAGATGGCGCTTGAGAAAGCAGCAGTAGTTGTTAAACTGTGGCGAAGTGATTAGAAAAGTGATAATGGGCGAAGTTGTAATCTTGTGATAAATTGAAAGTTGAGATTTAACAAGAAGAAGTAATTAGTTTGGATTTGTGAATTAAGTAGAAGAAAGGAGATAAGTGATTAGAGAGGAAAGAGACATTGTAAGAAAAGAATTGCGGAGAATAGTATAGTGTGAACCTGAATTGTTTATAGACTAGAATATAAAGAAATAATTTCACAGAATATTGTTTTATCTACTCTAGCCGTAGCCCACATATTACATTGGTTTCAGAAGCGGGATAAAACTTATTCTGTGAATAACTATTTCCGTGGTGTGAAATTGCACAAAAAAAAAAAAAAAAAACCATTTCTGTGTTGAGTTAATTAGTTGCGCAAAATGGGTCGCAAATTGGGTAAACTAACTATAACTCAACTAAAGGCAGAACTCAGTAAGCGGAACCTCGACACAACTGGGGGAAAAGATGCCCTACTGATTCGTCTGGAAGAAGCAGTAACGCAGGAATTTGAAAATTCGCATGACGTAGAGTTCGACGTGGAAGAGGAACCAGCAAGTACAGCAGCCGACCCGGGTATAACAAGTCTGCTCCTGCAACTTAAGTTAGTCATGGACGAACAAAAGAAAGCAATAGAAGACCAAAGGAATTCTCTAGAACTTAAGCTGGACGAACAAAAGAAAGCAATGGACGAACAAAAGAATTCTCTAGAACTTAAGATGGACGAACAAAAGAATTCTCTAGATGCTCTGGAAAGCAAACTTGATGAGCAAAACAGGAACTTGGAATCTAAATTCGAAGCGATCTAAGAGAAAATCGAGAGGGTCGAGACGCAACTCGAAAAAGTCGAAACTAGATTCGATGAAAACTTTGAGAAGCATGAAACTCAGTTCGGGAAAATAGAGACTCAGTTCGAAAAAGTAGAAAAACAAGTCGAAAATCTTACTAAGGAACTCAGCAACGTGAAGAGACAAAAAGCACGGGAATATTCCACTGACGGTTTGAGAAGAAAGGAGATGCAGCCTCCTATCTTCGATGGTCAAACATCATTTAAAATTTATAAGAGGCAATTCGAAGCGGCCGCAATGACCAATAGCTGGGACGATGAAGAGAAGTCTATTGCACTCACGCTTGCACTGAGGGGACCAGCTGCGGAGCTCTTGCAGACCATCCCGGAAGATAAACAGCAGAACTACGACTCTCTGGTTCAGGCTATCGAGATGCGGTTTGGGGATGAACACATGCAGCAGGTGTACAGGGTTCAGCTGCGTAGTCGTGTCCAGAAAATTGGGGAAACGCTCCAACAGTTGCAAGCGGATATAGAGCGACTAGCCCATCTTTCATACCCTAAAGCCGGTGAGGAGCTTATCAACGAAATGGCAGTGGAAGCTTTTATTCAGGCCATAGAGGACAGAATGCAAATGGCTGTAAGGATGGCTGGAAAACGAACACTAGCCGAGGCATTGGCATTCGCTTTGTCAATGAAGGCTGCGGACCAAGCATACCAGGGAATACACCGTGTCAGGGAAATGTCCGTCGTGGAATGCTCATGCCAGAGAACAGCCGTCATGGATGAAGACAAAGCTCGCGGAAGTCAAATCCGTTGCTGGAATTGCAACCAAACCGGACACCTACAACGGCAGTGCAGAAGTGCACCTAGACGAGGAAATTGTCCACATTGCGGAAGTAGGAGAAGCAGAGAGGAAGCATCCGGCTGTCAGTCAGACTTACCAAAACCAGCAGTCGGGAAATGCGTAAGGACCATCTTCGCGGGGCAGAAGTTGGTTACTGGAATCGAGGCCCCCAGGACCACCATTTAAGTTTCGCAAACCAAACGGGATAACAAGAGCCTGACAGTGGAGGCACTAATCAACCAGAAGAAGTGCGTAGCCACCATCGACACAGGCGCCACTGCCTCCATTGTAAGAAGAGATATCGTCAGAAGCGCCTGGCTGCACAACACCAACAGCTACTGCCTGAAGACTGCAACAGGGAAATGGGAGCCACCGATTCTACATAGTAGAACCAGACCCAGAGAAGAATTCTCAAGCCTACATCGTGGGAAAGACGTTAGTCGAACCAAAGAACACCATGGCTCCAGTGAGGGTTTTGAACGCAAGACCACACACTGTCAAACTAAGGCGAGGGGAGGTGACTGGAAAATACACGCCGATTACCGCCGTCGCAACAATATCTGAACGTGATGCTCCAAAACTTCTCCCATCACCTTGGACAGCGGAAGCGAGAGAGACGATTCTCCAGTCCAGTGAGCTGAATCAGGAGCAGCGAACTATGGCAGAGAATCTTATCAATGAGTACGCTGATGTATTTGCCTCACAGGACGGAGAATACGGCCGAACACACCTGGTACAATAACGAATAGACACTGGTGATACTAGACCAATTCGTCAGCCTGCTAGGCGCCTTCCATTGGCAAAGCAGACAGAAGTTGCAGAGATGGTGTCGGCAATGGAGAAAGAAGGTCTGATTGAAAGTTCCAAAAGTCCGTGGGCATCACCGGTTGTACTGGTTAAGAAGAAAGATGGCAGCACGCGGTTCTGCGTGGACTATCGGCAGCTCAATTACGTCACCAAGAAAGACAGCTATCCTCTGCCACGGATTGACGACACGCTAGACACACTATCAGGAGCCCGATGGTTTTCCACTCTCGACTTGAAGAGTGGCTACTGGCAGGTACAGATCCATTCAGAAGACCGGGAGAAAACCGCCTTCACCGCAGGAAATGGGCTATGGCAATTCACGGTAATGTCATTCGGGCTGTGCAATGCTCCGGCGACTTTCGAGCGATTGATGGAATGTGTCCTGCAAGGGTTAACATGGAAAACCTGTTTGGTATACTTGGATGATGTCATCGTCGTTGGAAAAACGTTTGCGCAACACCGAGACAATCTAAGGGATGTGTTTCAAAGGCTTCGAAGTGCCCACCTGAAGCTCAACCCCAAGAAGTGCGCCCTGTTTAGAGCGGAAGTCAAGTACCTGGGACACATAATTTCAGCGAAAGAAGTGAGAACCGATCCAGAGAAGGTCGAAGCGGTGAAAAACTGGCCAGTCCCCAAAGACAAACACCAACTAAGGAGCTTCCTGGGCCTAGCCACCTACTACAGACGGTTCGTGAAGGATTTTGCCGGGATCGCAAAGAGCCTGCACCAGTTGACAGAAAAGGGAAAACAATTCAAATGGTTAATTGAGTGCGAGAAGAGCTTCAAGGCACTTAAACAACGGCTATGCGATGCCCCGATACTAGCCTACCCCACTCCCGGGGAAAGGTTCATTGTGGATGCAGATGCTAGTAATGTCGGGGTAGGAGCCGTACTCTCCCAGGTGCATGATGGCCAAGAGAAGGTGGTTGTGGACTTCAGCATGGTGCTCTCTAAGCCAGAAAGGAACTACTGCGTGACAAGGCGGGAACTTCTAGCTTTGATCTTGGCTACGAAGCATTTTCACAAATACCTCTATGGGAGGAAGTTCGTTCTTCGCACAGACCATGCAGCCTTAAAATGGCTATTACAATTCAAGAGCCCTGAGGGTCATCTACGACTACGAAATACAGCATCGTAAAGGAAAACTCCACTCTAATGCGGATGCACTGTCCCGGAGACCATGCAGAACGGATTGTAAACATTGTGCGCGTCAGGAAGAACGGGAGCTGGTTTCCATCCAAAGAATGAGAATGGAAGGAGAACATGGAGAAACCGGATCATCAGGACATCTCTCACAGAAGCCGGACCTTAAAGGCATATTTTGCGCAGTGGGACTCCCTCCATGTCCAAGAAGGTGTTCTGAGAAGAAAATGGGAATCCTCCGACGGAAAGTCGTTTGTAATGCAGCTTGTCGTACCGCAAACAATTGTCAAGGAGGTGTTACAGGAAATGCATGGCGGGGCGTCCGGAGGCCACTTGGGAGTGAATAAGACGCTAGAAAAGTTACGAGAACGTTTTTATTGGTTAAAAGCGAAGGAAGATATCGAAGACTGGTGCAGAAAATGCGACGTGTGTGCAGCTAGCAAGGGTCCGAGAATCAAAACTCGAGGTAAGATGCACCAATACAACGTGGGAGCACCTTTCGAACGAATCGCCATTAACATCGCAGGGCCCTTTCCGGAAACCGACAATGGTAATCGGTATATACTCGTAGTGATGGACTACTTCAGTAAGTGGCCGGAACCGTTTCCGATCCCTCACCAGGAAGCCAGAACCGTGGCGGAGCAGATCGTCTTCAATTGGGTTAGCAGATTCGGTGTGCCCTTGGAATTGCATTCTGACCAAGGGCGGAACTTCGAGTCAAGAATCTTCCAAGAGATGTGTCAACTACTCGGAATCAAAAAGACAAGGACAACCCCGCTTCATCCACAGTCGGACGGTATGGTGGAGCGTTTCAATAGGACTTTGGACGAACATCTCTCGAAGGTCGTAGGTGACTACCAACGGGTATGGGACCGGCAGATTCCCTTGTTTTTGATGGCCTATAGAAGTGCCGTGCATAGCACTACTCGACATACGCCGTTCGAAATCTTATTTGGTGGAATAGCTCGTTTACCCAGTGAGGTGAAATTTGGATCTCCTACCAATGAGCCCAGAAATGAAGAAGAGTACGTGGCGGACCTTAGGGAAAGGCTTAGGGACATACACCAAAGGACCAGAAGCCAGATTAAGATGACAAGCGACCGCATGAAGACCAGGTATGATGCCAAGACAACAACGTCAGGATTCCAGGAAGGAGATCTGGTGTGGCTGTATAATCCCCATCGCCAAAAGGGAAATCACCTAAATTACAGCGGAACTTTGAAGGTCCCTACAGAATAGTAACCCGCATCAACGATGTTGTCTACCGCATCCAGCGAGGACCGAGGGCCAAAATGAAAGTGGTTCATGTGGACCGCCTGAGTTGATACAATGGCCGAAATGAGGATGCACTTGTTCGGGACGAACTCGTCTAAGAGGGGGGCAGTGTAGCATAATAATAACTACGCTCCCTTAAAGTATGACGCAACAAATTCCGAAGTGACTTTTCATTCTGGCAGAATTTTGGTTCGAACTGTCCTTTCATTCGAGGTTCGTGTCTGGGATGAAGTCTCCACAGCTCATGTCAACGAAAGAGATGAATAATATCAGGGATAAAAGAATTATAACTGCAAGAATTATTTCACTTGTTCCAGTGGTCGAAGAATTTGCTAGAAGTTTCTGGCTATCAGAAACTTCTGCTATATAAGGACAGATGGCGATTGAGAAAGCAGTAGTAGTTTCTAAACTGTGGCGAAGAGATTAGAAAAGTGATAATGGGCGAAGTTGTAATTTTGTGATAAATTGAAAGTTGAGATTTAACAAGAAGAAGTAGTTAGTTTGGATTTGTGAATTAAGTAATCGAAAGGAGATAAAGTGATTTGAGAGGACAGAGACCTTGTAAGAAAAGAATTGCGAAGAATAGTATAGTCTGAACCTGAATTGTTCTATAGACTAGAAAATAAAGAAATAAATTTCACAGAATATTGTTTTATCTACTCGAGCCGTAGCTCGCATATTACAATATCCATGCACAAAGACTATCCACAAGGCATGCGTCGTCGAATAGCTTTACTGCTAAAAATAAGAAAAGAAGTTAAGTCGCAAAAGCCGAGGCTAAGAGTTACGATGCGGGATGACAGACTTTTCGTGCAGGACCACTGCTTTGACTCTAACTTGCATCAAGGTTTAATGCATGGACAGCATGATGGTTTTAACGCCCTTTGCAAAGAATTCCAAATTGTTTTGCACCGAAACAAGTTTATGAATAAAATTTGATTTGCAAACACCAACCTCACTCAAACGTCAAATGAAGTTGTGGCAGCATTGCGAGAAGTATGCAGCATCTCAAGCAGTGATGTCGCAGCGATGACTTCGAGGGATTAAAAAGCCCACCATGTTTAAAAATGGCACTTAGGTGAATTTCACCACGTTGTGAAATATCGTTTTCCTTGAAGTAATAGAGTCCTTGTTTTTAATAAAGTTAATATTTTGTCGTTTATACATATTTGTCGTCTTCTTTAATTAATGTTAGCGACAGCGCTACAAAGTCAACGTACTATCGCCATCTAGCCGTCACATTACTAAAGAAACTGAGAATAATGTCGTTAGTTGTAATAAATTTAGAATTTTATATTATACCAATGGAATGTCAAATAAATCAATTTTTGCCGAATTTTATAATTGCATCAACTCTCTTGAAATATTTATGCTACAAGAAACTCATATCATTTAAAAAAAAAACAACATAAATTTAATGAATTCTTCCCCGACTATGAGCTATGTTGGATACCAGCTGAGAAGAGAAATGGTTCTACAAGAGGAAGAGCATCGAAGGAATCGCTTTATGGAATCGAAAGGTCAGTGTCAATTGTCAAGTGCAATTTTAAAGAAATAGAAAGATTTAAATATATAGAGATGACTCTAAATAACAAAATTATAAATGTGATACCAGTTCATCTGAATTGTTCGGATTGGCAAACGGACTTCAATGCTCTGCTTGATTCAATACAAATTTTGGGGGAGAGCAACTGTATACTTACCGGGGATTTTAATGCTCGTACTGGGCAAGAACAATGCAAACATTTCGAAACTTCAAATCTGTTTGAAATAAAATCTTGGGACTTTGAACTGAATGCAAGAGGTAAATTAATTCTTGAAATGGGGTGTACCTTCGATTTAACCATTATAAAAAGGTACACAAAGCAATTTAGACTCCCAAATACCACAACAAACTACATGTTGCTAGTAGAAACGGGATTACCGCCGCTTTTCCTCACCTTGGTAAAACTGCATTTTGATTTTATAATTAAGATACTGCATAGCCACAAGGAGAAGGTTGCTAAAAGGATTGCAATAGCCGTAATAAACTTCAAAAGTGCATGGTTTGAGGAATGGAAACATCACGCCGAAGCTTGCTCCCTGCCATTTAATTTAACGCTAGAAAATTTAGAAGAGTGGAGGACGCATTTATACAACCTGCTTGCGTAACTGTATACTAAAGTTAGGGAAGAAAATATTGAAAAAGCAATGAAGTCACGGCACAGTGAAATATACTCAATTTTTCAATACAACCTAATCAAAACAATTATTTCAAAGACAACTTTAGCAGAGGAAAAATTTCGATGATATTTCGAGCAAGAGGGGAAACATTACCTTTAAACTACGTGCCACACAGGATCGATTTAAGTAACACCTACAACACCTTAGTGTAATACCGGCGAAAGAGAGAACGTACTCCATTTCATTGCTAAATGTTCCATCTTGGCGGAAATTAGGCGGCAATTTAAATTTAATTATTTTTTTTAATTTTAACGTATTGTCAATTATTTCTGTATTATTTTTTTTTTTTTTTCATTTTAAGAATTTTTTTCCCCTTCGGGATGAAATGAGGATTATTTGGCACAAAATCGGACTCTTTCACACAATCAAAAGTATATGACGCCAAAACAAAATCACTAATATGTCAAAACAGTTTGTTTACCATATGTTTAAGCTCGGTTCATGATGTTTTGGATATATCAAAATCGACCAGCACTTACTGATGCAGCCATCTATTGACAAACAGCAAGAACTTAGTTGCGCACGTAATAGTAGAAGCTCCACAACAATACCCAAAACAATGCAGAGAATTACACAGCAGCACTGCTGGCGGAGATAGAGAAAAAATGCAGGCTGTAAATGGAGAACTCCGGAAAGTACTTAGCAATACAGAATTGCTCACAAGCCATTTAGAAAATGAAGTAAAAGAGCTAGTTAAAGAAAATAAAGATCTCAAAAAGGAACTTACATCAAAACCAAAGCAGTGTCATCACCAGTCACAAGTCCAAGCAAATCGTCCACAAAGGTTTCCCTTTGTGAAACTGTTACAAACAATAAGATAACGCACTAGATATTAAAAAGGAAAGTCCACCTCCACTAATCAATATAATTGTAATAGCTAGTTTCTTGAGGTTAAGACACTTTTGAACTCAGTATCAAGCAAGAACTATAAAATAGTAGCTTGGAACACTGATGTTTGGAAAATTCATACAGAGCTCTTTCGAAGAAGTTTAGTGAAGCTCAAATTCAATGGTTTACCTATGAAGACAAAAAAAAAAAACCCATCAAGGTTATGGCTTGGGGCCTCCATCCAACATGTGATAGGCAAAGCATTATAAAATATTTGCAACAGAAAGGCATGCATTTGCTCGATGCAGTCAACATCTTAAAAAAAAAAAAAAACAGATGAAGAAGATGAAGAAGGAAATTAAGTGGTATTCAACAGAGCACTTCCACTCTTTATGCTGACATTTGATATCAAAGAGAAAGCAGAAAATATATACAAACTATGTTCCACATGAGAAATAAAATTGAAGCACGGCGAAAAACAACTGATGCAATACCACAGTTGAAAAATTGTCAATGTTTTAACCACACGCAAAATATTGCTCACATGTAGCAAGATGTGTCAGATGTTCCGGAAAATACGTTAAACAGAATTGGTCTACCAGTAAAAATACACCACCCAACTGAATCAACTGCAAGAAAAACAATCCTGCAAGCCATAGGGGATGTGAGGTAATCCAAGAATTGCAAAAAAAATCAGACACCAGCAACGGAAATTATAAATACAACAGAAAAATTATAAAGGCTAAGCTACCCCATCAAACAACATAACAAATAGTAAAACAGTAGCCAAAAACATACGTAGAAATTATTAAACAAATAGGGACTACTGGGGAAATTACTAATAGAAAACAACACACAAAAGAGAATACTAAGCAAAAAGAACCTACTAAGACGTTAATTAAAAATAAAAAACCTCCTAAAGTAATTAGTAAACATAAAGAACCCAACAAAGTTGTGTGACACAACGATAGCCAAATGCTTGAGGAAATATTTAATATGTCAGATAAACCAAAGAGAAGACTTGAAGAACAAAATGACAAAAATAATAAAATATTAGAAAAATTTTAGCAATTAGGCAAGTTTGTTAAATACAAAGCGACCAAAGAATCAGTATCAATAATGCGCTAAAAATAGTAACTTGGAATGCAAATGCGGTAATTCAGCACATTGAAGAGTTATTAGTTTTCCCAAATACGGAAAATATCTTAAGATATTTGCTCAATCGCAGAAAGTCATCTAACCAGATCAACTAACTTAAACATATCTGGATATTGTTGCTATAATTTTATTCATCCAGCGGATAGGGCAAGTGGAGGATCTGCGTGACCCGTAAAAGACTCAATCAAACATTACGAAAACTTTAAAATTGCTGAAGAACAAATGCAAGTTACAACCATAAATGTACACGCATTAAACAAAATGAAAATTAAAGTATCTGTAGTAAAACATAATTTTAAAATATACGATTTTTGCAAACATTGCGAAATTACTTTAAGGTGACTTTAATGTTGACTTTATGCCAAATATACTTTTTGAGGGTAAAGACCAACGAACACCTAAGGTAAAGAGCTATATTCAGCAGGTCAAGCATTAAATTGTGATTTCCATTCAAGTGTTATGCCAACACACTGGCGGGAGGTCAGAATAAAATCCGAGACCTTATAGACTTCTATTTAGGAAGGGAATATCTGATAACTTCATTTATGTAGAAAGTAAAGATGATCCGTTATCAGATCGTTCTCCTGTTTTTATGACGATAAGGTTTAGTGTACTGAAAACTGAAAGTCAACCACGTCTTATAAATCATAAAACAAACTGGCTCCTATTCAGATAAACATTAGAAGATAGCATAAACCTACAAGTCCCGATTAAAACCTCATTTCAACTAGAAACTAAATTGAGATATTTAATACAAGTATCCAGCAAGCAGCACAGATAAGCACTCCTATTTGCCAAACAAACAGTAATGTAGACATAAAATACCCATATGCAGTTAAAAAATTAATCAGAACAAAAAGCAAGGCTCATGAAACTTGGTACAGAATCCGAACACCTGAGAATAAAATGGTTCTTAATGCATTGTGCAATGAACTCTAGAGGCTTCTAAAAATTGTAAAGAATGAATCAGTTAGGAGATACTTGAATAATCTATTAGACCATAAGGATACAAAATATTCGTTATGTAAAGGAAACATTTTTTTTATTAATAAATTATGGTGCAAAGCTATCAAACCCTTAAAAAAAACAGCAAAATAAGCACCTCCCATTAAACAAGAAAAAAGGGTCTTGGGCAAAGAAAAAGGTTATTATCTTCACAGATCACCTGCAGGAAACTTTAAAACTATTTCCCAGCAGACGAAACCTATTCCTGCATCCCAGAAATGACCACAGGAATATTCAGCATGTAACATTACAAGAACTAAAATGTGAAATTAAAAGTAACATAAACGCAAAAACATCACCGGCCTATTATTTGATAACAGGACAAATACTTAAGGAGTTCCCGGATAAAGCCAAACGTAGACTTTGATATATTGGTAATTAGCGGAAAGCTTTTGGGCGATATCGACATTTTTTAATTTGGTCTGCGGAAATATATTTAAATAAAAGAGAAATTAAAAATTCGATGAAAATATGGAGACTGAGTGCAAAAGATGTGAAAAACGGTGGTGAAATAAATATAACGTATAGTGGCTTTACCGGCAAAGTATTTCACGAAACTGGACTGGGTTAGCTGACTATGCAGTAGGTAAGTCAACGGGCATGATACTACTAGACTTTGAAAAAGCTTTTGATTCAGTTTGGCACGAAGGCCTCCTTTTCAAAATGATCAACGCTGATTTTCCTCCGCATATCTGTAAAATTATCCGTACTTTCTTGTCCAATCGTTGTTTCAAAGTGTACGTCAATAATGATGTCTCTAACATTGTCCACTTTCGTTCTGGTGTTCCTCAAGGTTCGGTCCTTGCACCTGACTTGTATAACCTGTTCATATCCGATTTACCATCAGTACCCAACTGTGAAGTAGCTCTATTTGCTGACGACACGGCGATATTCTCTTCTCATGAATTCGCTCTCGACATTGAGAGGAATCTTAGCTATGGGTTGAGTATATTCCAGACATATCTGAACAAATGGAAAATCAAACTTAATGAAGATAAGATTAAAGCAATCTTTTTCACCAGAAAAAGAAAAGCCTTCTTTCTTCCTAGTGGACAGCTCCAGGTAAATGGGGCAAGTATTAGTTGCGAGGCTTCCGTAAAATATCTTGGAATTTATCTGGATACCAAACTAACTTTTAATGCTAATATAACGAACACCTTAAAAAAAATTGCAATTGGAATTAAGATGTTGTATCCATTTATAAATCATAGATCAAAGCTGTCAAATGATAACAAAATAATCATACACAAGGTAATTTTCCAAGCAATTCTACTCTATGGTTGCCAAGTGTGGGGTAACTGCGCAAAAAGCCATATTAAGAAATTGCAGGTTTCCCAGAATAAATTATTGAAAATAATGCTAAATTTACCGTGGTATCATTCAACACGCGATATTCACCAAAGGGCGAATGTTGAATTGATCTTCGATAGAATACAGAAATTAAGTCAACGCTTTTTAGATCGCTGTAATTTTGCTGAAAATCCTCTAGTGAACAACCTGAATGATAATCACGTTCAACATGGTAGCTGATACCATATTATCTTTATGTTTTTCTTCTTTTTTCTCTGTTCTTGATTGTTTGTATGTTTACTTATTCATCTATTTATTTATTTATTTACTTATTTATTTACATATTTATTTATTTACTTATTTATTTATATATACATTTATTTATTTATTTATTTATATATTTATTTATTATTTACTTATTTATTTATATATTTATTTATTTACTTAATTATTTATATATTTATTTATTTACTTATTTGTTTCTTTATACATTTATTTATTTATTTATTTATATATTTATTTATTTATTTATTTACTTATTTATTTATTTATTTATTTATTTTTTTTTTTTTTTTTTTTTTTTTTTTTTTTTTTCTTTAAATTGTTTGGTTTTTTTTCGCTTTTCCCTTCGGATACTAACTTAACATGTAAATATCTTTAAATTCATACAATTGTATAATAATGTTACAGATGAAAGATAGTAATTATCATATCTCTGAATAGTAAAACGTGTGGTAACTAGCCTCTGTAAATCATTTATGCGAAATAAAGATCTATCTATCTGTCTATAAAGCTGACTATGATGTGCGTTCGGTTAAAAAAAAAAAAAATTTCGCCTTCATTTGCGACTATTGTATAGGTGGAAGGGAGGCAACTTTGCAATATATAACTCAGCAATATCGAAGCTATTTGAAAAAACTGCTTTTGAAAAGACTCAAGCCAATAATAGAAGAAAGAAATCTTCTACTTTCCCACCTATTTGGGTTTAGTGAGAATCGCTTTACTATACAAGAAGTGCATAGAATTACAAGTACAAAGAAAAGGCACTTGAGAATTAAAAGTCTGTTCAGTCATCCTTCTAGACGTAGCACAAGCGGTTAATAAAATATGGCATTAAGTAATTAAATAGAATTAAAACTGCAAAGAGATCTCCGCGAAGAGTTCTACTTTATTTTTAAGTCTTATATTGCAGATGTTTACTTTCGAGTACGATATGAAGACGAATACTCCAATCTAAAGAAAATATCTGCAGGAGTTCCACAAGTAAGTGTCTTAGGACCAATCTCTTATCTTCTGTATACAAGAACCTACCTCAGTAGGAAGAAGCTAGCTTGGTGACTTTCGCTGACGACACTGCAATTATGACTATTGGCGACAATGCTGATGAAGCAGCGAAAAATTTAAAAAGCCATTAAATCTGTAATTGACTGGACAAAAAAATGGAGGGACTCCGACGGTAGTGTGCAGCACCTCGATGTGCTCTTGTTCACAGTAACCGATGATTTCTTTGGCTATAAGAGCCCCGCCTCGATCCATTATCAATCTTTTACGATTTCCAAATGTCCCCAAATCACCTGCAGCTTCTTGATAACTTCTCCCGTTGACAAATTTTTCACCGGAAATGGCCATACGAATTTAGTGAAGGCGTCTATTACGGATAGCAAATATCGGTACTCTTTGCCTGTTTCCACCATTGGCCCCAAATGATTCATGTGCAAAATGTCCATATATATACTATAAATCGCCTCTCACCGTGTTACGATATTAATGTTAAAGCTCATTTATGTAGTTAATTGACGTACATATATATAAGTCTACCTAAATATTATAAATACCAATGAAGTCCAAGAATAAAGCGCCAGTAATATCATAAGCTCTTAAGCATTTCGTTCTTTGTTGACTCGGTAAGCACCAAACATAACATGGTGTCAGATGATGACTACTGAATTTAAAGCAAAAATTAAGATTTCATCACAGACGGTAACATTGAAATAACCTAATCCTTTTAGTGTGTGAAACCGCTCGTCTCGAATATACCACCACCGATGGTGGTATAAAAGGCGACGTCGTGTTGAATTGGAACGTATTCAGACAACAATGTGAAACTATCAAGTAGCAGCTGATTTATCAAATCAATCGGAGGAAAGGCAGGCGGCAATTTTAAAAGCATGCTTAGGTGATGAGTGTTTTACCATTCTAACAAAACTTAATATTTCGGCACAAGAAGCAAAAACTATACTAAAGGTATTCTCGATTCTCTTTAAAAAATTTTTAAACCGTCAGTCAACAAGCGCTATGAACGATTTATTTCAACACAGCGAAGCAAGGTGAAAACGAATCGGTGAATGAATTTGCTTGTAGACTACGCAATTTGATAAAAGCTATGAGTATCCGACAAACCAGTTAGATGATTTCATATGTGACAGACTTATTCCAGGAATCTGGAACACAAAAGAACAAGTGAAACAGCTAAATGATAAAACAATGGTGGATGAACATGAGGTAAACTATATGGAAAAAAAAAACGAAGTACAAGAAATACGTTGAAGAGGAATAGGGCAAACACTCACACACGCGAAAGTAAGCACTCACATTCGTATGGCGATGCAACGGGTGATTGCAAATACTGTGGACGAAATCACATAGAGGAAAATGTGTGGCTTATTGCTCAAAAAGTAACAAACTTAATCATTTCGCCGCAGTATGCGAATAAGTAGACATCAAGAGAAAGACAGTCAACTACACAGTGGAAAACACTAGTGACAAAGAAACGGAAGAATCTTGTACAACGTATATACGGTAGTAAATATTGGCTATATGCACACAGATGAGTCTAGTATATTAAAACACAGGATTAAACTTTCGGTTGGAAACATTAACAAGACATTAAAACTTGTGATCGACACCGGCGCGTCATCGAACGTCATGTACGATAAAGACTTTCATTTACTGTGTGGAAATAAGAAGCGTGCATTAAGAAAAAGTGGTGTCTGTCCTAAAGGTTTTGGTGGTAATTTAATTGTGCCCCTTGGTGTTGCCAAAATAGCATGTGAAATTAAAGGCATCAGCAAAACTTTTAATTTCCAAACAGTTAAACAGAAGTGTATTCCCATAATATCGGACACAGCGTAACAAAAACTGGAGCTAATAACAGTAAATAGTGGTGAACACCTAGTAGCTAATACAAGACAAATGAATAACGTCGTGACAGCATATAATACAAAAAGTGGCTTTAAGAACAAGTTACAGCTGAGTTGGAAAGTATTATGCTAAACTTCGAAGATATTGTAGCATAATAATAACTACGCCCCCTAAAAATATGACGCAACAAATTCCGAAGTGACTTTTCATTCTGGCAGAATTTTGGTTCGAACTGTCCTTTCATTCGAGGTTCGTGTCTGGGACGAAGTCTCCACAGCTCATGTCAACGAAAGAGACGAATAATATCAGGGATAAAAGGGAATTATAACTGCAAGAATTCCAGTGGTCGAAGAATTTGCTAGAAGTTTCTGGCTATCAGAAACTTCTGCTATATAAGGACAGATGGCGATCAAAAAAAAGACACAGTTGGTTTAGAACCGTGGCGAAGAGATTGGAAAAGTGATAATGGGCGAAGTTGTAATTTGGTGATAAATTGAAAGTTGAGAGTGAACAAGAAAAAGTAATTAGTTTGGATTTGTGAATTAAGTAATTGAAAGGAGATAAAGTGATTAGAGAGGAAAGAGACATTGTAAGAAAAGAATTGCGAAGAATAGTATAGTGTGAACCTGAATTGTTCTATAGACTAGAAAATAAAGAAATAATTTCACAGAATACTGTTTTATCTACTCGAGCCGTAGCTCGCATGTTACATTGGTGTCAGAAGCGGGATAAAACTTATTCTGTGAATAACTATTTCCGTGGTGTGAAATTGCACAAAAAAAAAAAATAAAAAAAAATATCGATTTCTGTGTTGAGTTAATTAGTTGCGCAAAATGGGTCGCAAATTGGGAAAACTAACTATAACTCAACTAAAGGCAGAACTCAGTAAGCGGAACCTCGACACAACTGGGGGAAAAGATGCCCTACTGATTCGTCTGGAAGAAGCAGTAACGCAGGAAGGTGAAAATCCGCATGACGTAGAGTTTGACGTGGGAGAGGAACCAGCAAGTACAGTAGCCGACCCGGATATAACAAGTCTGCTCCTGCAACTTAAGTCAGTCATGGACGAACAAAGGAAAACAATGGAAGACCAAAAGAAGTCTCTGGAACTTAAGCTCGATGACCAAAAGAAAGCAATAGACGATCAAAAGAACTCTCTAGAACTTAAGCTGGACGAACAAAAGAAAGCGATGGACGAACAAAAGAAAGCCATGGACGAACAAAAGAAAGCGATGGACGAACAAAAGAAAGCAATGGGCGACCAAAGGAATTCTCTAGAACTTAAGCTGGACGAACAAAAGAAAGCATTAGACGAACAAAAGAATTCTCTAGATGCTCTGGAAAGTAAACTTGATGAGCAAAACAAGAACTTGAAATCCAAATTCGAAGTGATCGAAGAGAAAATCGAGAAGGTCGAGACGCAACTCGAAAAAGTCGAAACTAGATTCGATGAAAATTTTGAGAAACATGAAACTCAGGTCGGGAAGATAGAGACTCAGTTTGAAAAAGTGGATACGCAATTCGAGAGAGTAGGAAAGCAAGTCGAAAATCTTGCTAAGGAACTCAGCAACGTGAAGAGACAGAAAGCACGGGAATATTCCACTGACGGTCTGAGAAGAAAGGAGATGCAGCCCCCTATCTTCGATGGTCAAACATCATGGCCAATTTATAAAAGGCAATTCGAAGCGGCCGCAATGACCAATAGCTGGGACGATGAAGGGAAGGCCATTGCACTCACACTTGCACTGAGGGGTCCAGCTGCGGAGCTCTTGCAGACCATCCCGGAAGATAAACAGCAGAACTACGACTCTCTGGTTCAGGCTATCGAGATGCGGTTTGGGGATGAACACATGCAGCAGGTGTACAGGGTTCAGCTGCGTAGTCGAGTCCAGAAAAGGGGGGAAACGCTCCAACAGTTGCAGGCGGATATAGAGCGACTAGCCCATCTTTCATACCCTAAAGCCGGTGAGGAGCTTATCAACGAAATGGCGGTGGAAGCTTTTATTCAGGCCATAGAGGACAGACAACTGCAAATGGGAGTAAGGATGGCTGAAAAGCGAACACTCCCCGAGGCATTGGCATTCGCTCTGTCAATGAAGGCTGCGGACCAAGCATACCAGGGAATACACCGTGTCAGGGAAATGTCCGTCGTGGAATGCTCATGCCAGAGAACAGCCGTCATGGATGAAGACAAAGCTCGCGGAAGTCAAATCCGTTGCTGGAATTGCAACCAAACCGGACACCTACAACGGCAGTGCAGAAGTGCACCTAGACGAGGAAATTGTCCACATTGCGGAAGTAGGAGAAGCAGAGAGGAAGCATCTGGCGGTGATAACATCCATCCTGTCAGTCAGACTTCCCAAAACCAGCAGTCGGGAAATGCGTAAGGACCAACTTCGCGGGGCAGAAGTTGGTTACTGGAATCGAGGCCCCCAGGACCACCATTCAAGTTTCGCAAACCAAACGGGGTAACAAGAGCCTGACAGTGGAGGCACTAATCAACAAGAAGAAGTGCGTAGCCACCATCGACACAGGTGCCACTGCCTCCATTGTAAGAAGAGATATCGTCAGAAGCTCCTGGCTGCACAACACAACAGCTACTGCCAGAAGACTTCAACAGGGGAAATGGCGAAGGTGTTTGGAGAAGTTTGTCTTACGATTACTCTGGCGGGACTGACGTTCTCCCATGCGTTTCTGGTGGCAGATATATGCGACGAGTGCATCATCGGAATAGACTTCATGAAAGCAAATGAAGTAATCTTGGACATCGGGATGCAAGTACTGAGGTATCGAAATGTGGAGATTCCGATGGTGTACGGAAACGAGAATGCCGTAGCTCTCAGGACAGTCATCAGCAAAGACGAAGTTTTGCCGCCGTCTTCAGAGACAATCATTTGGACAAAGCTGGAAGGTGATCTTGGGAGCCACCGATTCTACATAGTAGAACCAGACCCAGAGAAGAATTCTCAAGACTACATCGTGGGAAAGACGTTAGTCGAACCAAAGAACACCATGGTTCCAGTGAGGGTTTTGAACGCAAGAGCACACACTGTCAAACTAAGGCGAGGGGAGGTGACTGGAAAGTGCACGCCGATTACCGCCGTCGCAACAATATCTGAACGTGATGCTCCAAAACCTCTCCCATCACCTTGGACAGCGGAAACGAGAGAGACGATTCTCCAGTCCACTGAGCTGAATCAGGAGCAGCGAACTATGGCAGAGAATCTTATCAATGAGTACGCTGATGTATTTGCCTCACAGGACGGAGAATACGGCCGAACACACCTGGTACAACATCGAATAGACACTGGTGATACTAGACCAATTCGTCAGCCTGCTAGGCGCCTTCCATTGGCAAAGCAGACAGAAGTTGCAGAGATGGTGTCGGCAATGGAGAAAGAAGGTCTGATTGAAAGTTCCAAAAGTCCGTGGGCATCACCGGTTGTACTGGTTAAGAAGAAAGATGGCAGCACGCGGTTCTGCGTGGACTATCGGCAGCTCAATTACGTCACCAAGAAAGACAGCTACCCTCTGCCACGGATTGACGACACGCTAGACACACTATCAGGAGCCCGATGGTTTTCCACTCTCGACTTGAAGAGTGGCTACTGGCAGGTACAGATCCATCCAGAAGACCGGGAGAAGACCGCCTTCACCGCAGGAAATGGGCTATGGCAATTCACGGTAATGCCATTCGGGCTGTGCAATGCTCCGGCGACTTTCGAGCGATTGATGGAATGTGTCCTGCAAGGGTTAACATGGAAAACCTGTTTGGTATACTTGGATGATGTCATCGTCGTAGGAAAAACGTTTGCGCAACACCGAGACAATCTAAGGGATGTGTTTCAAAGGCTTCGAAGTGCCCACCTGAAGCTCAACCCCAAGAAGTGCGCCCTGTTTAGAGCGGAAGTCAAGTACCTGGGACACGTAATTTCAGCGAAAGGAGTGAGAGCCGATCCGGAGAAGGTCGAAGCGGTGAAAAACTGGCCAGTCCCCAAAGACAAACACCAACTAAGGAGCTTCCTGGGCCTAGCCACCTACTACAGACGGTTCGTGAAGGATTTTGCCGGGATCGCAAAGAACCTGCACCAGTTGACGGAAAAGGGAAAACAATTCAAATGGTCAATTGAGTGCGAGAAGAGCTTCAAGGCACTTAAACAACGGCTATGCGATGCCCCGATACTGGCTTACCCCACTCCCGGGGAAACGTTCGTTGTGGATGCAGATGCTAGTAATGTCGGGGTAGGAGCCGTACTCTCCCAGGTGCATGACGGCCAAGAGAAGGTGGTTGCGTACTTCAGCAAGGTGCTCTCTAAGCCAGAAAGGAACTACTGCGTGACAAGGCGGGAACTTCTAGCTTTGATCTTGGCTACGAAGCATTTTCACAAATACCTCTACGGGAGGAAGTTCGTTCTTCGCACAGACCATGCAGCCTTAAAATGGCTATTACAGTTCAAGAGTCCTGAGGGTCAGGTCGCAAGATGGATCGAAAGGCTGCAAATCTACGACTACGAAATACAGCATCGTAAAGGAAAACTCCACTCTAATGCGGATGCACTGTCCCGGAGACCATGCAGAACGGATTGTAAACATTGTGCGCGTCAGGAAGAACGGGAGCTGGTTTCCATCCAAAGAATGAGAGCCGAACCTATCGCCGGCTGGAGCGTAGATGAGATCCGGAACGCTCAGAAGGAAGACCCGGATATCGAGCCGATTCTGGCCTGGAAGGAGAATATGGAGAAACCGGATCATCAGGATATCTCTCACAGAAGCCCGACCTTAAAGGCATATTTTGCGCAGTGGGACTCCCTCCATGTCCAAGAAGGTGTTCTGAGAAGAAAATGGGAATCCTCCGACGGAAAGTCGTTTGTAATGCAGCTTGTCGTACCGCGGACGAGGGTCAAGGAGGTGTTACAGGAAATGCATGGCGGGGCGACCGGAGGCCACTTGGGAGTGAATAAGACGTTAGAAAAGGTACGAGAACGTTTTTATTGGTTAAAAGCGAAGGAAGATATCGAAGACTGGTGCAGAAAATGCGACGTGTGTGCAGCTAGCAAGGGTCCGAGAATCAAAACTCGAGGTAAGATGCACCAATACAACGTGGGAGCACCTTTCGAACGAATCGCCATTGACATCGCAGGTCCTTTTCCGGAAACCGACAATGGTAATCGGTATATACTCGTAGTGATGGACTACTTCAGTAAGTGGCCGGAAGCGTTTCCGATCCCTAACCAGGAAGCCAGAACCGTGGCGGAGCAGATCGTCTACAATTGGGTTAGCAGATTCGGTGTGCCCTTGGAATTGCATTCTGACCAAGGGCGGAACTTCGAGTCAAGAATCTTCCAAGAGATGTGTCAACTACTCGGAATCAAAAAGACAAGGACAACCCCGCTTCATCCACAGTCGGACGGTATGGTGGAGCGTTTCAATAGGACTTTGGACGAACATCTCTCGAAGGTCGTAGGTGACTACCAACGGGATTGGGACCGGCAGATTCCCTTGTTTTTGATGGCCTATAGAAGTGCCGTGCATAGCACTACTCGACATACGCCGTTCGAAATCTTATTTGGTAGAATAGCTCGTTTACCCAGTGAGGTGAAATTTGGATCTCCTACCAATGAGCCCAGAAATGAAGATGAGTACGTGGCGGACCTTAGGGAAAGGCTTAGGGACATACACCAAAGGACCAGAAGCCAGATTAAGATGACGAGCGACCGCATGAAGACCAGGTATGATGCCAAGGCAACAACTTCAGGATTCCAGGAAGGAGATCTGGTGTGGCTGTATAATCCCCATCGCCAAAAGGGGAAATCACCTAAACTTAAGCTGGACTTACAAAAGAAAGCAATGGACGAACAAAAGAATTCTCTAGATGCTCTGGAAAGTAAACTTGATGAGCAAAACAAGAACTTGGAATCCAAATTCGAAGTGATCGAAGAGAAAATCGAGAAGGTCGAGACGCAACTCGAAAAAGTCGAAACTAGATTCGATGAAAATTTTGAGAAACATGAAACTCAGGTCGGGAAGATAGAGACTCAGTTTGAAAAAGTGGATACGCAATTCGAGAGAGTAGGAAAGCAAGTCGAAAATCTTGCTAAGGAACTCAGCAACGTGAAGAGACAGAAAGCACGGGAATATTCCACTGACGGTCTGAGAAGAAAGGAGATGCAGCCCCCTATCTTCGATGGTCAAACATCATGGCCAATTTATAAAAGGCAATTCGAAGCGGCCGCAATGACCAATAGCTGGGACGATGAAGAGATGGCCATTGCACTCACACTTGCACTGAGGGGTCCAGCTGCGGAGCTCTTGCAGACCATCCCGGAAGATAAACAGCAGAACTACGACTCTCTGGTTCAGGCTATCGAGATGCGGTTTGGGGATGAACACATGCAGCAGGTGTACAGGGTTCAGCTGCGTAGTCGAGTCCAGAAAAGGGGGGAAACGCTCCAACAGTTGCAGGCGGATATAGAGCGACTAGCCCATCTTTCATACCCTAAAGCCGGTGAGGAGCTTATCAACGAAATGGCGGTGGAAGCTTTTATTCAGGCCATAGAGGACAGACAACTGCAAATGCCTGTAAGGATGGCTGAAAAGCGAACACTCCCCGAGGCATTGGCATTCGCTCTGTCAATGAAGGCTGCGGACCAAGCATACCAGGGAATACACCGTGTCAGGGAAATGTCCGTCGTGGAATGCTCATGCCAGAGAACAGCCGTCATGGATGAAGACAAAGCTCGCGGAAGTCAAATCCGTTGCTGGAATTGCAACCAAACGGGACACCTACAACGGCAGTGCAGAAGTGCACCTAGACGAGGAAATTGTCCACATTGCGGAAGTAGGAGAAGCAGAGAGGAAGCATCTGGCGGTGATAACATCCATCCTGTCAGTCAGACTTCCCAAAACCAGCAGTCGGGAAATGCGTAAGGACCAACTTCGCGGGGCAGAAGTTGGTTACTGGAATCGAGGCCCCCAGGACCACCATTCAAGTTTCGCAAACCAAACGGGGTAACAAGAGCCTGGCAGTGGAGGCACTAATCAACAAGAAGAAGTGCGTAGCCACCATCGACACAGGTGCCACTGCCTCCATTGTAAGAAGAGATATCGTCAGAAGCTCCTGGCTGCACAACACAACAGCTACTGCCAGAAGACTGCAACAGGGGAAATGGCGAAGGTGTTTGGAGAAGTTCGTCTTACGATTACTCTGGCGGGACTGACGTTCTCCCATGCGTTTCTGGTGGCAGATATATGCGACGAGTGCATCATCGGAATAGACTTCATGAAAGCAAATGAAGTAATCTTGGACATCGGGATGCAAGTACTGAGGTATCGAAATGTGGAGATTCCGATGGTGTACGGAAACGAGAATGCCGTAGCTCTCAGGACAGTCATTAGCAAAGACGAAGTTTTGCCGCCGTCTTCAGAGACAATCATTTGGACAAAGCTGGAAGGTGATCTTGGGAGCCACCGATTCTACATAGTAGAACCAGACCCAGAGAAGAATTCTCAAGACTACATCGTGGGAAAGACGTTAGTCGAACCAAAGAACACCATGGTTCCAGTGAGGGTTTTGAACGCAAGAGCACACACTGTCAAACTAAGGCGAGGGGAGGTGACTGGAAAATGCACGCCGATTACCGCCGTCGCAACAATATCTGAACGTGATGCTCCAAAACCTCTCCCATCACCATCACAGCGGAAACGAAAGAGACGATTCTCCAGTCCAGTGAGCTGAATCAGGAGCAGCGAACTATGGCAGAGAATCTTATCAATGAGTACGCTGATGTATTTGCCTCACAGGACGGAGAATACGGCCGAACACACCTGGTACAACATCGAATAGACACTGGTGATACTAGACCAATTCGTCAGCCTGCTAGGCGCCTTCCATTGGCAAAGCAGACAGAAGTTGCAGAGATGGTGTCGGCAATGGAGAAAGAAGGTCTGATTGAAAGTTCCAAAAGTCCGTGGGCATCACCGGTTGTACTGGTTAAGAAGAAAGATGGCAGCACGCGGTTCTGCGTGGACTATCGGCAGCTCAATTACGTCACCAAGAAAGACAGCTATCCTCTGCCACGGATTGGCGACACGCTAGACACACTATCAGGAGCCCGATGGTTTTCCACTCTCGACTTGAAGAATGGCTACTGGCAGGTACAGATCCATTCAGAAGACCGGGAGAAAACCGCCTTCACCGCAGGAAATGGGCTATGGCAATTCACGGTAATGCCATTCGGGCTGTGCAATGCTCCGGCGACTTTCGAGCGATTGATGGAATGTGTCCTGCAAGGGTTAACATGGAAAACCTGTTTGGTATACTTGGATGATGTCATCGTCGTAGGAAAAACGTTTGCGCAACACCGAGACAATCTAAGGGATGTGTTTCAAAGGCTTCGAAGTGCCCACCTGAAGCTCAACCCCAAGAAGTGCGCCCTGTTTAGAGCGGAAGTCAAGTACCTGGGACACGTAATTTCAGCGAAAGGAGTGAGAACCGATCCGGAGAAGGTCGAAGCGGTGAAAAACTGGCCAGTCCCCAAAGACAAACACCAACTAAGGAGCTTCCTGGGCCTAGCCACCTACTACAGACGGTTCGTGAAGGATTTTGCCGGGATCGCAAAGAACCTGCACCAGTTGACGGAAAAGGGAAAACAATTCAAATGGTCAATTGAGTGCGAGAAGAGCTTCAAGGCACTTAAACAACGGCTATGCGATGCCCCGATACTGGCTTACCCCACTCCCGGGGAAACGTTCGTTGTGGATGCAGATGCTAGTAATGTCGGGGTAGGAGCCGTACTCTCCCAGGTGCATGACGGCCAAGAGAAGGTGGTTGCGTACTTCAGCAAGGTGCTCTCTAAGCCAGAAAGGAACTACTGCGTGACAAGGCGGGAACTTCTAGCTTTGATCTTGGCTACGAAGCATTTTCACAAATACCTCTACGGGAGGAAGTTCGTTCTTCGCACAGACCATGCAGCCTTAAAATGGCTATTACAGTTCAAGAGTCCTGAGGGTCAGGTCGCAAGATGGATCGAAAGGCTGCAAATCTACGACTACGAAATACAGCATCGTAAAGGAAAACTCCACTCTAATGCGGATGCACTGTCCCGGAGACCATGCAGAACGGATTGTAAACATTGTGCGCGTCAGGAAGAACGGGAGCTGGTTTCCATCCAAAGAATGAGAGCCGAACCTATCGCCGGCTGGAGCGTAGATGAGATCCGGAACGCTCAGAAGGAAGACCCGGATATCGAGCCGATTCTGGCCTGGAAGGAGAATATGGAGAAACCGGATCATCAGGATATCTCTCACAGAAGCCCGACCTTAAAGGCATTTTTTGCGCAGTGGGACTCCCTCCATGTCCAAGAAGGTGTTCTGAGAAGAAAATGGGAATCCTCCGACGGAAAGTCGTTTGTAATGCAGCTTGTCGTACCGCGGACGAGGGTCAAGGAGGTGTTACAGGAAATGCATGGCGGGGCGACCGGAGGCCACTTGGGAGTGAATAAGACGCTAGAAAAGGTACGAGAACGTTTTTATTGGTTAAAAGCGAAGGAAGATATCGAAGACTGGTGCAGAAAATGCGACGTGTGTGCAGCTAGCAAGGGTCCGAGAATCAAAACTCGAGGTAAGATGCACCAATACAACGTGGGAGCACCTTTCGAACGAATCGCCATTGACATCGCAGGTCCTTTTCCGGAAACCGACAATGGTAATCGGTATATACTCGTAGTGATGGACTACTTCAGTAAGTGGCCGGAAGCGTTTCCGATCCCTAACCAGGAAGCCAGAACCGTGGCGGAGCAGATCGTCTACAATTGGGTTAGCAGATTCGGTGTGCCCTTGGAATTGCATTCTGACCAAGGGCGGAACTTCGAGTCAAGAATCTTCCAAGAGATGTGTCAACTACTCGGAATCAAAAAGACAAGGACAACCCCGCTTCATCCACAGTCGGACGGTATGGTGGAGCGTTTCAATAGGACTTTGGACGAACATCTCTCGAAGGTCGTAGGTGACTACCAACGGGATTGGGACCGGCAGATTCCCTTGTTTTTGATGGCCTATAGAAGTGCCGTGCATAGCACTACTCGACATACGCCGTTCGAAATCTTATTTGGTAGAATAGCTCGTTTACCCAGTGAGGTGAAATTTGGATCTCCTACCAATGAGCCCAGAAATGAAGATGAGTACGTGGCGGACCTTAGGGAAAGGCTTAGGGACATACACCAAAGGACCAGAAGCCATATTAAGATGACGAGCGACCGCATGAAGACCAGGTATGATGCCAAGGCAACAACTTCAGGATTCCAGGAAGGAGATCTGGTGTGGCTGTATAATCCCCATCGCCAAAAGGGGAAATCACCTAAATTACAGCGGAACTGGGAAGGTCCCTACAGAATAGTAACCCGCATCAACGATGTTGTCTACCGCATCCAGCGAGGACCGAGGGCCAAAATGAAAGTGGTTCATGTGGACCGACTGAGTCGATACAATGGCCGAAATGAGGATGCACTTGTTCGGGACGAACACGTCTAAGAGGGGGGCAGTGTAGCATAATAATAACTACGCTCCTATGTCTATGCAGCAAATTCCGAAGTGACTTTCCATTCTGGCAGAATTTTGGTTCGAACTGTCCTTTCATTCGAGGTTCGTGTCTGGGACGAAGTCTCCACAGCTCATGTCAACGAAAGAGACGAATAATATCAGGGATAAAAGGGAATTATAACTGCAAGAATTCCAGTGGTCGAAGAATTTGCTAGAAGTTTCTGGCTATCAAAAACTTCTGCTATATAAGGACAGATGGCGATCAAAGACACAGTTGGTTTAGAACCGTGGCGAAGAGATTGGAAAAGTGATAATGGGCGAAGTTGTAATTTGGTGATAAATTGAAAGTTGAGAGTGAACAAGAAAAAGTAATTAGTTTGGATTTGTGAATTAAGTAATTGAAAGGAGATAAAGTGATTAGAGAGGAAAGAGACATTGTAAGAAAAGAATTGCGAAGAATAGTATAGTGTGAACCTGAATTGTTCTATAGACTAGAAAATAAAGAAATAATTTCACAGAATAATGTTTTATCTACTCGAGCCGTAGCTCGCATGTTACAATATATTTAATGGTGATGGCAATTTATATAGTCTACTTCATTTGCAGGTCGATAAGTCAGGCTCATCCACGTCGTATCCCAATTTCCTTCCGGCAGCTCAAATAAACTCTTGAACCCCACACCATGGATAAGCAACCTGGTGCTCGTGCAGAGACACAATAATCTACGGATTTGCCTCGATCCAACAGAACTTAATAAAGCGCTCCGAAGAAGTAATTATCAGATTCCTACAGTGGAATAGATTTTACCTAAACTGCAAAACGCGAAAGTATTTTCTACGTTGGATGCGAAAAACGGTTTCTGGCAAATCGAATTGGATACTGAATGCAAACTACATACTTAACACTTTTTGTACACCATTCGTGAGATTCTGTTGGAATAGAATGAATTTAAAAAGATCGTTGGAGAAAGTCAGGGACAATCACTTAAAATTAAATAAAAGCAAGTGTGGATTGAGTATGCACGAAGTCCCATTTTTTTGGGCATTTGCTCACAAATAAAGGCCTGGCTATTGATATCATCAAGGTGGAAGAAATCAAAGAAATGCCAACACCACAAAACGTAAAGGGTACACACAGATTTGTAGGACTTTGCATCTACCTCTGAAGATTTCTTCCAACCCTCTCGCACATTTTTGAACCGCTCAGAAACGTCATTCGCAAGGACGTAAAATGGCATTGGAGCAAGAGCGGGATAAAGCTTTCAAGGAATTAAAAAGACTGATATTAACAGCACCGATTTTGAAATATTTTGATGCTACTAAGCCCACTGCTATACAATATGACGGAAGCTCCAAAGGTCTTGGAGCTGTGTTGCTTCAAGACGAACGGCCAGTCGCATTTACGTCAAGAGTTTTAACGAAAACAAGAAAACAATACGTGCAGATTGAGAAGAAGACACTAGCGATCCTGTTTGCGTGCAAGAAATTTGATTAATACATATGTGGAAAGTCTAACATCGTGATAAAATCTGACCACCAGCCACTGCAGACCATATTTAAGAAATCTATTTTAGAAAGTTCTCGACGTCTGCTGCGAATGAGACTCAGGATGGCCGGATCTCCTGGTATACCAAATAATATTCGCGACATATGCAACAACTGTGAAATCTGTATGCAAGCGTCAGCCAGTCAAGCAAAGTTACCTCTGCATAGTACTGCTATTCCAAACTATCCGTTTCAAAGGGTTTGTCTAAATATTTGCGAGGTGTTAAATCACCCGTGCAGGGACGGATTAAGGATATATCACTGCAGCGCCAACCACAAATACATAATGCTTGTCGTAGAAGGCGACTAAGGGAAAATCACATCTAGGCAATTTTTTAAATATCCAGGTGAGCCTAGCGACACATATATCATCTTAAAACTGTCCCGCAAGTGTGCATGCGAATCCGTGGGTTGACACGACTGGAGATCAGCGGTGTTGTGAAAGTAAGATCAAACATAAACCAAAAAATCAGGAGCATGCACGTGTCAAAACCAAAAAAACGCTTGAACCCTAGCATTATGGAAAAGTACGCTAAAAGGTAAAGCACTACCCCGCCAGGCACTACCAATGCTACGCATGGCTGTGATCCTGGGACGAGCAGAAATGCTCAGGTCAAAGCTATTCGGTTTCCGGGGGATAGCAAAATAATGCAACGTAACCTAAGAGTCGCGAGTTGGAACCTTGGAAGTATGAAAGTGACCTTTTGATGTCTCTCAAATTGGTGATACAGGGTGAGGTGTGGAATATTGTAAGTGCATATGCTCCCTAAGTCGGATGCGAACAGAGAGAAAAAGATGCATTCAGGCTGGATTTTCTCAACCTCATCAAAAACATCCCAAAGGAAGAGCTTTTGCTTGTTGGCAGAGATTTGAACTGACATGTCGGGAAAACAAATGAAGACTATGAAGATTGTCATGGAGGACTGGGGTACGGCACCAGGAATTCTTCAGGTGAAGACGTCCTAAGCATGTGCAAGTCATACGGTCTTATCGTGCTAAATACCATGTTCGTCAAACAAAGACGGCACCTGATCACTTACAGCAGTGGCGGAAATGAAACACAGATTGACTACCATTTGGTAGCCAGTTTCATGAAGCCCCGGGTTAAAGATTGCAAAGAGATCCTGGGAGATGCCATCGCCCAGCAACACCGTCTCCTCCTAACAGAAATTTTTATGGAGACGGGGAAGAAAACAAATAAGCAAACAAAGGGGGCTGAGAAAATCAATTGGTACAAGCTGGGCAAAGGAGAAGGCGAAGTTTTTATTAAAAACATGACAATTTTCCTCTTTACCATCATCGATGAGGTCGGTGATGAGGAGTGCAGAGCACAAGATATGTGGGATTCCCTACAGCGATCTTGCTTGGAGAGAGCCAAATCACTGCTTGGAACGTCGAAAGGCCCCTGCCAACACGCCAAAGGAACATGGTGGTGGACAGATGAAGCTAAAGTAGTGATACGGGAAAAGAAAACGGCTCTCAAGGTTTGTTCAAAGTGCTCTTCTACTAATAGAGATGAAAAAGCTCGCCTTGAAGTGATATATAGATGTTGCAAAGGTCTCGCGAAGAAGAAGTGCGCCCAATTGCAAGCAAAAAGTATGGAAGGCCTCTATCGGGAGTTGGAGGAAATATCGTCTTCGGCGTCTGATAGGAGCCAGGCTATCCAGGAGCTTCGACAAAACTACTTGAATAAGGGAGCAACTATCTTCAAAATAGCCGCCCAGAGAAGAAGAAATGCTCAGGAGATTCGTTCCCCATAGTTCATTAACAATGCTCAAGGCCGGCTTTTTGTGGAAGACGACAAAATTCTCCACAGATGGCGACAGTATTGTGAAAGACTTCTGAACGAACAGTTTCCCCGGCTATGCTTTGCAAGAGCCGCTCCTAACCATGACGAAATATCCGACATTACTGTCGAAGAAGTTAGGAATGCCGTCAAATACTCCAAAAAAGGAAAAGCGGTTGGGCCAGACGAGATACCCTCTGAGTTCTCTAATAAGATGGGAGACATCGGGTCCAGATGGCTCATGATTCTTATCTCCAAACTTATGAGCGGTGATCAATGCCTAATCAGTGAAGGAAAAGTTAACTTCTTCCTTTGCACAAAGTGAAGGGCGATACGCGAAATTGCGATAACTACCGTTCTGTCAAGATGATGTCACACACCATGAAGATCGTTGAACGGGTATTAGATGGCCGACTGCGGAAAATAATAAGGCTATCTGATGACCAGTGCGGGTTTGTCTCGGGTAAATCAACAACAGATGCAATCCAAAGTATAAGGATCATAATGGAAAAACATCGTGATTCCTTAAAGGACTTGCATATGGTGTTGGTTGATTTTGAAAAAGCCTTTGATAGACAACCAATAGATCTCTTATGGATGGCGCTAAGACAACGAGGAGTTCCAGAAACCTACGTGCGCATGATCATGGACATGTATGAGGGAGGAAGGACAAGAGATGTCCCACAGGAGTCACCGAAGAGTTCCCAATCAAAGTCGGTGTACACCAGGGAAGCGTCCTTAGTCTTTTGCTATTTATTGCAGTCCTTGATTATCTGCTTGAAGGAAAAGTGACAGACCCCAAAGTGCATCAGTTATTCTTGGCTGACGATGGAGCTATCATAAGCGAATATCAAGTGGGCTTGCAACAAGCACTTGATGTATGGGTGGATGTTTTGGAGGGAAATGGGTACCGTATTAGTTTGAAAATGACAGATTATCTGTGCTGCCCGTTCTCTGATCCACACCGGCCTATTCCAGACATTTACTTGAATGGAGAAGTGCTTCCGAAGTGTGAAAAGTTCAAATATCTGGGATCTATAATCAAAAGCGAAGCAACTTGTGATGATGACATCAATCATCGCGTAAGCGCAGGGTGGATGAAGTGGCGGGAAAACTCCGCTATCTTCTGTGATCGAAAAATGCCCCCTAAGCTTAAAGGAAGACTCTATACCGCAGTTGTACGTCCGGCGCTCACATACGGTTCACAATGCTGGACAATGTACAAAAAGTATGAGGGCAAATTAACGGCAGCTGAGATGAAGATACTTCGCATGACAGCAGGAGTAACGAAGATTGATAGAATAAGAAGTTCAAAGATTCGAGGAAGCCTTCATGTAAAAGAACCCATCACAAGCAAGATAGACCACGACCGGCTCAGTTGGTATTGTCATGTTCAAAGGAGAGATCCTTCGAACCCCGTCAAAAAGGCAATATCAATCAACGTTCCTACGCATTCGCGCAAAAAAGGCAGACCAAAAAACAACTGGATAACACAAATGCAAAAACACCAGCATTTGATTGGCCTCAGTGACGAACTGATCTGAAACCAGGAAGCCTGCCGGTACTTTCTGAGGTCAAACCGGCAAACCCCACAAGCGGACCAGTAGGGATGCAGTAAAGTGGGAAGGTTGTGATCCTTCTATTCCGGATCATAACTTCGCCGTAAGAAGAAGAAGAAGATTTGCGAGGTGTTAAATGGCAACAAGAAGAAAGAAATCTTGATAACAGCAGATTATTATTCGAACTTTTTTGAAGTTGATGAGCTTGATCTAGCGACAGCAGAACAAGTTATTAAAATCTACAAGAAAAAACTTCAGTAGATACGGAATTCCGGAGGTGGTTACTACTGATGGAGAAACGCACTTTAGTAATAAAGAGTTTTTCGAGTTTTCAAAACAGTGGGAGTTTCAACATGCGTGAGGTTCGCATACCATCAGCAGGGCAATGGTAAAGCTGAGGAGTGTGAACAAATAATGAAGTCTCTTTTCAGATAAGCGCAACGCAGTAATCGATGCTTTTGGAAGGCTTTACTTGAGTGGAGGAATGCCGTGAATTAAATTGGTTGCAGTCCGGTGCACCGACTGATGTCCTGTCGTACAAGGTGTGGTCTTCCTGTTAGCTACAAGAAATTATCTCCGGTGGTGCAGGCAAACGTTAAGCAGAATATTTAAAAGACGAAGCAGACGGCAAAGTATTTTCACGATAGGAGCTGTCGCAAGTTGCCGGAATTAGAGTTTGGACAAGATGTTTGGGTGCAGCTGCGCAATAGGACTACCAATAAGGAATAGAATAAGGGTACCATAACGAACCTCCCGTCCGATCGTCAAGCAGTCGCCGAGTGGATGATGATTACGGGTATAGTCTAATACCCGTAATCGCCAACACATACGCTTATCTACAGCAAATAAAGCTGATGAAGAAACAAACCGAACCCAGCCTATTGAAGATGCTCCCGCTTCGATACAGCCAGAAATAATACATAGAGTAGTGCCTCCAATTTGCGAAACATATTCCAAAAAGGTCTAAATGACTTCAAAAATAAGTTGGTAAAAACGACATGAATTGAGAAAAAAATTTATATTATTATTATTTTATTTTTGATTTTTTTATTTCTATATTTCAAAATTTGTTTTTGTTTTATAATAATAATTCCTGAAGTTATATTTAATTTTGAAATAGTTTTAAATAGAACAAAGTGAAGAAAGGAAGATGTTACGATATTATTGTAAAAGCTCATTTATATAGTTAACTCACATTTGTATAGGTCTACCTAAATATTATAAATACCAATGAAGTTAAAGAATAAAACTCCAGTAATATCATAAACTCTTAAGCATTTCGTTCTTTGTTGACTCGGTAAACACCAAACATAATACACTGCCATCGATTTTATAAAAGATTCAACCTTCGAGTTGAATTGTAAACGCGGCGAGCTCAGATGCACTAAGAGCGAAAGTTGCCCCGTTCTTAGTTAATTCAGTCAACGGGGGAGCTATAAGAGCAACAGATTCTAAAGGGTGGTTAAATTTTAAGGGCCGATGTTGAATGTGAACCACACCTAAACGTCAAGTTTTTTTCTGCATTTCATTTGAAATTTCTCAATTTCAGACTAACTCAATTTGAACCATGGAAAGATACACAATCGAGCAACGCGTTAAAGTTATTCAAGCTTATTATGAAAATGGGCGTTCAAATCAAAATGCATATCGTGCATTTCGTGATTCTTTCGGTCAATTTAATCGTCCAAATGTGCGTACAATCGGAAAAATCGTGCAAAAATTTGTGCAAACCGGGTCTGTAGGAGATGTGAAAATACCAGTGCATGCTCGTACAGCTCGTACTGCAGAAAATATTGCTGCTGTTCACGATAGTGTGGCTGAAGAGCCGTCCACCTCAACTCGTCGTCGTGCCCAACAATTGCACCTCTCACGCTCGTCGTTGATGAACATTATGCATAAAGACTTGCATTTACGCACTTACAAGGTGCAATTGACTCAAGAACTAAAGCCTCTTGACCATTTCAAGCGTCGTCAATGGTCACAATGGTGGCAAGAAATGGCAACAGTGGATGATCAATTTTCGAAGAAAATCATCTTCAGTGATGAGGCACATTTTCACCTCAGTGGATCCGTCAATAAGCAGAATTGCCGCATTTGGGCGAATGATAATCCAAGAGTGATTGTCGAAAAACCAATGCACCCACAAAGAGTGACTGTTTGGTGCGGTTTATGGGCTGGCGGCATCATCGGGCCGTATTTTTTCCAAAATGAGGCCGGTCAAGCAGTTACTGTGAATGGTGTTCGCTATAGTGAGTTGATAACGAACTTTTTATGGCCCGAATTGGAAGATATGGATGTGGACGATATGTGGTTTCAACAGGATGGTGCCACTTGCCACACAGCTAACGAAACAATGGCTCTTTTGCGCGACAAATTCAATGGCCGTGTTATCTCACGTGGTGGCGATGTCAATTGGCCGCCAAGATCATGTGATTTGACACCGTTGGACTTCTTTCTTTGCGGTTATTTGAAAGAAAAGGTGTACGTCGATAAGCCAGCAACAATTCAAGAGCTAAGGGATGAAATAATTCGGCACATTAACGGCATAGAACCTCAATTATGCCTCAGTGTCATCGAAAATTTGGACCATCGGATGGAGGTGTGCCGCCGAGGTCGCGGCGGCCATTTGGCCGATATTTTGTTCCATACATAATTGAACCATACCAATATTATCATAGTAAAAAGAAATGACAGTAATTTCCTAAATAATTTGTGTTTTATTCAAAATCAACATCGGCCCTTGAAACTTAACCACCCTTTATAAATTTTCTAGAAAAAAACTCTACTAGACCAAGACAATTTTGAAGCTGGTTTAGTTTTCGTGGTACAGAAAAATTTAGGACGGTTTTAGTTTCTGAAGGCGATGGGCTAATTGCACCTTTTTTTTTTTATAATTCGCTCGCGCCAAAAGGGATATGAACACGTTTATACTGTTAACAGGGCACGGGCTTTTAAGGAAAGGGAGAAGAGGAACAGAGGAGAAGCCTATGCACGCTGGCTTTAAATGTTTGAAGGTTGTAGTGATGGGGAAATACAGAGCTTGGTAGATCATTCCACATTCGTGTCGTTCGGCTTATAAACGAATCCCTATATTTAACAGTACGACCGAAGTTAGGCTTTAGGGTGAACTGATGTGCATTCGAAGCATGTCGCGTATTGCGGGTGAAGTTTTGAAGGGGAGGAATGCAGCTGGCTATTTCGCTGGAGCATTTTTTATTAAAAAACGATAAAACAGGGAGAGACAGGAGACATTTCTCCGATGTTCTAGTGAATGAATGGAATTCACAATGTCTCTATCACCTATAAGTTTTAACGCGCGATTTTGTACCCTATCAAGAATGTGCAGAACGGTCTTGGGTGCACCAGACCAGATATGGGCATTATATTCCAGCTTATGGCGAATGAATGCCTTATAAATTGAGGCCAGATCAGAAGGGGTAAAATATTTCTTGCACCGTTTAAGGAATCCTAGACATTTTGCAGCATTTTTGGCGACCTCGAATATGTGATCATTCCATCGAAGATGGTTATTAATACACATACCGAGAATGGCAAGTCTTTCGGTTTCAATGATGCAAGTACCATCCATGGATAATGGTTGAGGGTTTTGGTTTCGCTTGAGAGACAGAAGACAGCATTGTGTTTTGGAAGCATTAAATTCCACTCTGTTGGTTGAACCCCATTTAATTATGCTGTCCAGGTCGGAATTTAATGTGTTTAACATACGTTGCCGTTCGCCTTCTACGGCCGAAGAGGAAGGACGTGAGTTAGGGAACGAATATGAAAAACTGAGGGTACTGTCATCAGCGAAGGAATGGATTGGATTAGAAGCTGCAGACAAGAGATCATTTATAAAAATAAGAAAGAGAGTCGGAGACAAAACAGAGCCTTGGGGAACACCAGCATTTATTTGGTGAATTGCAGACTTGAAGCCGTCCAAAACAACTTGTATTGAACGCCCCGAAAGGTAATTTCTAATCCATTGAAGAAGAGACTCATCGATGCCATATGCACGCATTTTCGACAAAAGAGCCTGATGCCAAACTCTGTCAAATGCCTTTGAAATATAAAGCGTAACCATCTTGGTTTCGCCGAAGTGATGCAGAGATTGGTTCCACTTCTCGGTGAGATATGCCATCAAATCACCAGTGGACCTGTTGCTACGAAAACCATACTGCCGGTCATTAAGGAGTTTTCGTGAATCGAGACATTTCATAAGCTGACGATTTATCAGCGTTTCCATGACCTTGGAAAGAAGGGACGTAAGTGCAATGGGCCGGTAATTGGACGGGGAGAAAGATTCGCCTTTTTTAGGGACGGGCTGGATAAATGCTGTTTTCCACCTACTCGGAAAGAGCCCTGAAAAGTAGGACGGACAGAAAAGCTTACGCAGAGGTTTTGCCAGCGTAGAAGAACACGTCTTCAGAACTGTGGGGGGATACCATTTGGACCAGCGGATTTGTGTATGTTAAGACCTTTGAGTACTCCTGCAACTGTACGAGTGCGAAAGTGGACTTGTCCAATGGAAAATTTGACGCTCTCAAATACAGGTGGAGACAAAGCATTATCTGGCAGCGTGGAGTTCGCTGCAAAGTGAGCAGCAAGCAGATTAGCTTTGTCTAAGGAGCTGACAGCTGGAATGTCATTGTAAATAAGCGTGGGGATGGTAGACGAGGCAGAATTTTTAATATTTTTGACGAATGACCAAAAATTTTTACTACCTTTGGGACATTGTAGGATTTTTTGCCCCAATTTTTGGTCATACAAGTATTTTACACGTCGAATGTGGGCATTGCAGTCTTTTCTGGCTTGTTTAAACTTCTTTCGGTTTTCCTAAGATTTGTTGGCTTTTTAAGACCGAAAACTTACTTCTTTCAACCTGATAGCCTCTTTACAGCTCTGGTCAAACCACGAGTTTGCCTTAGGTTTAATGCTCTTTATTCTGTTAGGAATAAAGTCATTCATACCTAAGAGTATAGTGTTAGTGATCATATCAGCAGCGGCATCCACGTCGCTATCGAGGAAGCATAGCGACCAGTTAAAACTCCTAAAGAAGCTATTGAGGCCGCTCCAGTTGGCTTTCTCGTATTGCCATACTTTTCTTTTAGGAGTTTTTTGTTTAACTGAGTGGTCGAAGTACGAGAATTTAGCTGATACAATATTATGGTCAGACCGACCTAGAGGCGCTAAAACGTCAATAGTGTATTTATCAGGGTGCGAAGTAAGAAACAAGTCCAAAGTGTTGGCGGAATGACTTTCACTGTCCGGTATACGTGTAGGCTCATTTACAAGCTGAGTCAAATTGTTTACCTCAGCGAAAAGTTCAACATACCTTCCTTCGGGTGTTGTCTGTCCAGAGTGTTGAAGCCAATACGAATTGTGTATATTGAAATCGCCCGCAATGACGATTTCAGTATGAGGGTACAAGGAGACAATTCGAGTGATGGAATCGGACAGCGCATCAAATTCGTCCAAAGTTGAGTTGCTGTCCGCACTAGGGCTTCTATAAATAAAGCAGTAGTGAATTATTTGCTTACGGACGGTGAATTTTAGCCATATGAAATTAAATTCCGGGTTGGAACAGTGGCCATACTGTGGTGGAACTTGGTAAGCAATATCACTACGGACGTAAATGGCGAGGCCACGGTGGGGAAAGAATAATGACACTAAGTTATATCCAGGCAGTTTCAAATCGGAAGATTCTTCCACTACCTGTGTTTCGCTTAGTGCCAGAACAGCTGGTTTATGGGAATGGGCGTGGGCATACATATCGAAGAAATTCGTTCGAAACCCACGAATGTTGGCAAAATCAACCCTAAATTCCCTCATCACTACAACATAGAAACACAAAAAGACACAACTCTGACGTAACTAAGCAAAACTGTGAAGTGTATATCCAAAGAATAGTTTTCCAAAACAAACTGTCACAGGTGCTATGCCCAAACGACAATCAGCTAAGGTCCGCTATTCGAATAAACATTCACAGTCCGCTATGCATCAAATGTTACACTCTCTCAGTCATCGCAACTGGAAGTATGTACATATACAGCACATGCTCCAATTGCGATAACGAAGAAGCGCAACAGCGAGTGAGTGGAGGTGACAAGATGGAATGCACCGGCACTGGATTGTGATTATGTGCTTTTTTTTTTTTTTATTTAATTATTTTATTTAATTTTTTTTTTTTTTTTCCACTGCACTACACTGAATTTGTTTAGGCGCGCGCGATTGATTTTTTTTAGATGGAAGTATTTTGATGTTGATTTTTTTTTTATATTTGTCAAAACGATGTCGATGATTGCGCGAAGGCGCTTGACGGTTGATCGCGTGTGCGCTCGTCGGCAGGCAAAAGGCAACTCCCTTTAACTATATGGCCGAAATATTCGATTCTGGACTTTAGTATTTGACATTTTGTTCCATTTGGTAACCAATCCATTTCTCGCGCCTTCTTCTAATACAGAAACTTCACTAAAATACTTAACCAGAAAAAAGTGCAATGTTATTCTTATGGGAATAAGAAAACCAGATCAATGAAGGTTGTAGTGAGACATAAAAAAGGAATTAAAAAAACAGAGACTTTAAAATATTGGAAGTTGTAAATATACTTAAATTTAAAAGCAAAGTACCACTTCCAATTTTTATACTAAGTTTTGAACATGATGAAGATGAAGAAAAAAATATATGGCATTAAAAACATACTGGGATGGAAGTTGAGATTCTTACCTTACGTAAATCGAAATTAGTGCCACAGTGCAAAAATTGTCAAAGGTATGGGCATAAGCATAATTACTGCAGCTTAAACCCAAGATGTGTAAAGTGTGCAAGAAAAAAGATGAGCATCCTAAATGTGCAAACTGCAATGAAAACCATCCTGCTAGCTATAGAGGATGTTTAGTTGCAAAAGAAATCCAACTTGCAAATGACAAAAAACAAAAGAAATCACAAAAAAGTTCAAATAAGGAAGCACTAAAAGTCAAAAAAGGCTTACAAAAGAGCTTACAAAAAGAAAAACTTAAAGATCAAACGATCATCAAAAAGGACACAAGACAAAAGACAGCGGGCCCAAAAATGACATACGTATATGCCCAGGCAGCATCAAAAACAAATCAAATACCAGCAGAGAAAGCCGTAAAACACAAAGTAAAGCTGAACACTGCAATGGAAATCCTCATGAAACAAATCCGAAACAGGATTGATTCCATGGAAAAATGCAACAAAATGATATTGGATAGAATATCATTGCTAGAGAGGTAAAACAGCAACAAAAGAGCTGTACCGAAAAGTCAAACATGATGAATAAAATAAAAATTCTTTAATGGAATGCCAATGGTTTTGAGAATCGAGAAAGGATGAGATGCAAGTGACTCTTGATATAAACCAGATACTGATTACTGACTTTAAACTGTAAGGATATAATTTATACCACTCCCCACATCCTCATAATTGTGCAAAAGGTGCGGCTGCAGTGTTAATAAAGAATACAATTGAAAACCGTATAAAAATTTGAATAAGTATAAAAACGAGCAGTGGGGAAATATCTGTTGCATCCGTATACTTCTCTCCTAGTTATAGATTAAAGAAAAATGATTTTAAAAGTCTTTTCTGCATATTTCACAACAGATTAATCGGGGGAGGAGATTTTAATGCCAAGAATAAATATTGCGAATCTAGATTAATAAATACTAGAGGCAGAGAACTATGTGTAATTATTAAAAAAGATGACGCAAAATATCACTCAACGGGAAAACCTACCTACTGGCCAACAGATCTTGTTGACTTCTTTATATCTTAAAATATATTGTAATATTCGAGCTACGGCTCGAGCAGATAAAACGTTATTCTGTGAGATTATTTCTTTATTTTCTAGTCTATAGAACAATTCAAGTTCACACTATACTATTCTTCGCAAATTATTTCGTTACAAGGTTGCAATTTAAGTGACTCCCCCTTTTGGCGATGGGGATTATACAGCCACACTAGATCTCCTTCCTGGAATCCTGACGTTGTTGCCTTGGCAACATACCTGTTCTTCATGCGGTCGCTCGTCATCTTAATCTGGCTTCTTGTCGTCCTTTGGTGTATGTCCCTAAGCCTTTCCCTAAGGTCCGCCACGTACTCTTCTTCATTTCTGGGCTCATTGGTAGGAGATCCAAATTACACCTCACTGGGTAACCGAGCTATTCCACGAAACAAGATTTCGAACGGCGTATGTCGAGTAGTGCTATGCACGGCACTTCTATAGGCCATCAAAAGCAAGGGGATCTGCCGGTCCCAATCCCGTTGGTAGTCACCTACGACCTTCGAGAGATGTTCGTCCAAAGTCCTATTGAAACGCTCCACCATACCGTCCGACTGTGGATGAAGCGGGGTTGTCCTTATCTTTTTGATTCCGAGTAGTTGACACATCTCTTGGAAGATTCTTCACTCGAAGTTCCGCCCTTGGTCAGAATGCAATTCCAAGCGCACACCGAATCTGCTCACCCAATCTGCTCCGCCACGAAAACGAAACGCTTCCGGCCACTTACTGAAGTAGTCCATTACTACGAGTATACACCGATTACCATTGTCGGTTTCCGGAAAGGGCCCTGCGATGCCAATGGCGATTCGTTCGAAAGGTGCTCCCACGTTGTATTGGTGCATCTTATCTCGAGTTTTGATTCTCCGACCCTTGCTAGCTGCACACACGTCGCATTTTCTGCACAAGTCTTCGACATCTTCCTTCGCTTTTAACCAATAAAAACGTTCTCGTAACTTTTCTAGCGTCTTATTCACTCCCAACACCTCGTCTGCGGCACGACAAGCTGCATTACAAATGACTTTCCGTCGGAGGATTCCCATTTTCTTCTCAGAACACCTTCTTGGACATGGAGGGAGTCCCACTGCGCAAAATATGCCTTTAAGGTCGGGCTTCTGTGAGAGATGTCCTGATGATCCGGTTTCTCCATGTTCTCCTTCCAGGCCAGAATTGGCTCGATATCCAGGTCTTCCTTCTGAGCGTTCCGGATCTCATCTACGCTCCAGCCGGCGATAGGTTCGGCTCTCAGTCTTTGCAAGGAAACCAGCTCCCGTTCTTCCTGACGCGCACAGTGTTTACAATCCGTTCTGCATGGTCGCCGGGACAGTACTGTATTTCGTAGTCGTAGATTTGCAGCCTTTCGATCCATCTTGCGACCTGACCCTCAGGACTCTTGAACTGTAATAGCCATTTTAAGGCTGCATGGTCTGTGCGAAGAACGAACTTCCTCCCATAGAGGTATTTGTCAAAATGCTTCGTAGCCAAGATCAAAGCTACATGTTCCCGTCTTGTCACGCAGTAGTTCCTTTCTGGTTTAGAGAGCACCTTGCTGAAGTACGCAACCACCTTCTCTTGGCCATCATGCACCTGGGAGAGTACGGCTCCTACCCCGACATTACTAACATCTGCAACCACAATTAACGTTTCCCCGGGAGTGGGGTAAGCTAGTATCGGGGCATCGCATAGCCGTTGTTTAAGTGCCTTGAAGTTCTTCTCGCACTCAATTAACCATTTGAATTGTTTTCCCTTTTTCGTCAACTGGTGCAGGCTCCTTCCGATCCCGGCAAAATCCTTCACGAACCGTCTGTAGTAGGTGGCTGGGCCCAGGAAGCTCCTTAGTTGGTGTTTATCTCTGGGGACTGGCCAGTTTTTCACCGCTTCGACCTTCTCTGGATCGGTTCTCACTCCTTTTGCTGAAATTATGTGCCCCAAGTACTTGAATTCCGCTCTAAACAGGGCGCACTTCTTGGGGTTGAGCTTCAGGTGGGTACTTCGAAGCCTTTGAAACACATCCCTTAGATTGTCTCGGTGTTGCGCAAACGTTTTTTCTACGACGATGACATCATCCAAGTATACCAAACAGGTTTTCCATGTTAATCCTTGCAGGACACATTCCATCAAGCGCTCGAAAGTCGCCGGAGCATTGCACAGTCCGAATGCCATTACCGTGAATTGCCATAGCCCATTTCCTGCAGTGAAGGCGGTTTTCTCCCGGTCTTCTGGATGGATCTGTACCTGCCAGTAGCCACTCTTCAAGTCGAGGGTGGAAAACCATTGGGCTCCTGATAGTGTGTCCATCGTGTCGTCAGTCCGTGGCAGAGGATGGCTGTCTTTCTTCGTGACGTAATTGAGCTGCCGATAGTCCACGCAGAACCGAGTGTTGCCATCTTTCTTCTTAACCAGTACAACCGGTGATGCCCACGGACTCTTGGAGCTTTCAATCAGACCTTCTTTCTCCATTGCCGACACCATCTCTGCAACTTCTGTCTGCTTTGCCAATTGAAGGCGCCTAGCAGGCTGACGAATTGGTCTAGTATCACCAGTGTCTATTCGATGTTGTACCAGGTGTGCTCGGCCGTATTCCCGGTTTTTTTTTTTTTTTTTAGCTTTTTATTAATTTTAATTCATTTATACTTACATGCTAGACAAAAACGCTTAAAACTAGCTTAACTATCTTAACTACTTTTTATTTTATCTTACTCTCCCTATGCGGGCGCTCTAAGCTAAACTTAATCCTTAACTATGTCTTTGGACTTAGTCTATTACTTATTACTATTTTATTTAAGAACAATTATGACTAAGAAAAATTTGATGTTGAGAAAAAAAAACTTTGTATCAGAACTGCTTATTTTTGTTATCTTATATATAAAACTTAAAAGCTACCTTAAAAATAATAAATTTTAACTTAACCTAACTACTGCTGCTTCTTCTGCTGTTGCGGCTGTTGCTGCAACTTCTTTTGTTGCTGCGGCTGCTTTATTGTTTGTTGTTGTTGCTGGTTAGGCAGCTTTTGTTTTTGCTGTGGCTGTTGTTGTTACTGTTGCTCTTGGGGTCTATGGAGCACAGCCTGCCTCTCCCTCTCCCGCCTTGCTATTTGCTTGGCTTTTATGGCCAATAGTTTCTGCTGGAGCTGCCTTATACTCGTATTAAGGCATTCCAGCTCATCGTCTTCGTCCTCTGACTCGGACTTGACCAGAGCGGCGAAGTTGTTGTTGTCCCCCATATAATGGCCTTCACTACCATCGGAGACGTATGGGTATTGGTCATCGTCATCTGATGACCTTTGCCTCTTCTTTTCTGCTGCTGTTGCTATACCAGGCGCCCCTTCCATCACTTCACCCGGCAGCTTTTCAGATGAAGTTGTTATGGCGGGGCCTTTTACCACGTTGGAGGTAGATTTCACTTTCCTCCGCTTCCCGGACTTTGCAGCCTCATCGGCTGGTTTTTGTTTGTCCGCTACTTGGAGTGCGGACTTTTCACTGTCTCCCATCACGTGTTGTTACACTTAATGTTTATTTTTTATTTTTTTCAAATTAAAGAGAAAAAAAAAAAAAGTTTGATATTTGCGGGAATTGAACCCGTGACTACCGCTCGACGGTCCACTGCCACTGCCACTACCACTAGACTAAGCTGGCGCTTATTGCCGGAAGTCTTTTCACCACTTGAAAAATTATTTTGCACTTACTGTAAGTCGAAACGCACGCGTGTACTCCACGAAGTTCTGTGAACGACTGGCCGTATTCTCCGTCCTGTGAGGCAAATACGTCAGCGTACTCATTGATAAGATTCTCTGCTATAGTTCGCTGTTCCTTATTCAGCTCACTGGACTGGAGAATCGTCTCTCTCGTTTCCGCTGTCCAAGGTGATGGGAGAGGTTTTGGAGCATCACGTACAGATATTGTTGCGACGGCGGTAATCGGCGTGCATTTTGCTGTCACCTCCCCTCGCCTTAGTTTGACAGTGTGTGGTCTTGCGTTCAAAACTCTCACTAGAACCGTGGTGTTCTTTGGTTCGACTAACTTCTTTCCCACGATGTAGTCTTGAGAATTCTTCTCTGGGTCTGGTTCTACTATGTAGAATCGGTGGCTCCCAAGATCACCTTCCAGCTTCGTCCAAATGATTGTCTCTGAAGACGGCGGCAAAACTTCGTCTTTGCTGATGACTGTCCTGAGAGTTACGGCATTCTCGTTTCCGTACACCATCGGAATCTCCACATTTCGATATCTCAGTACTTGCATCCCGATGTCCAAGATTACTTCATTTGCTTTCATGAAGTCTATTCCGATGATGCACTCGTCGCATATATCTGCCACCAGAAACGCATGGGAGAACGTCAGTCCCGCCGGAGTAATCGTAAGACGAACTTCTCCAAATACCTTCGCCATTTCCCCTGTTGCAGTCTTCAGGCAGTAGCTGTTGGTGTTGTGCAGCCATAAGGTGGCACCTGTGTCGATGGTGGCTACGCACTTCTTCTTCTTGATTAGTGCCTCCACTGTCAGGCTCTTGTTACCCCGTTTGGTTTGCGAAACTTGAATGGTGGTCCTGGGGGCCTTGATTACAGTAACCGATTTCTGCCCGCGAAGTTGGTCCTTACGCATTTCCCGACTGCTGGTTTTGGGAAGTCTGACCGACAGGATGCTTCCTCTCTGCTTCTCCTACTTTCGCAATGTGGACAATTTCCTCGTTTAGGTGCACTTCTGCACTGCCGTTGTAGGTGTCCGGTTTGGTTGCAATTCCAGCAATGGATTTGACTTCCGCGAGCTTTGTCTTCATCCATGACGGCTGTTCTCTGGCATTAGCATTCCACGACGGACATTTCCCTGACACGGTGTATTCCCTGGTATGCTTGGTCCGCAGCCTTCATTGACAAAGCGAATGCCAATGCCTCGGGGAGTGTTCGCTTTTCAGCCATCCTTACAGCCATTTGCAGTTGTCTGTCCTCTATGGCCTGAATAAAAGCTTCCACCGCCATTCCGTTGATAAGCTCCTCACCGGCATTAGGGTATGAAAGATGGGCTAGTCGCTCTATATCCGCTTGCAACTGTTCGAATTTGAATTCCAACTTCTTGTTTTGCTCATGAAGTTTGCTTTCCAGAGCATCTAGAGAATTCTTTTGTTCGTCCATTGCTTTCTTTTGTTCGTCCATATTAAGTTCTAGAGAATTCTTTTGTTCGTCCAGCTTAAGTTCTAGAGAATTCTTTTGCTCGTCCATTGCTTTCTTTTGTTCGTCCAGCTTATGTTCTAGAGAGTTCTTTTGGTCATCTATTGCTTTCTTTTGGTCATCAAGTTTAAGTTCCAGACACTTCTTTTGGTCTTCCATTGTTTTCCTTTCTTCGTCCATGACTGACTTAAGTTGCAGGAGCAGACTTGTTATACCCGGGTCGGCTACTGTACTTGCTGGTTCCTCTTCGACGTCAAACTCTACGTCATGCGGATTTTCTCCTTCCTGCTTTATTGCTTCTTCCAGAGGAATCAGTAGGGCATCTTTTCCCCCAGCTGTGTCGAGATTCCGCTTACTGAGTTCTGCCTTTAGTTGAATTATAGTTAGTTTTCCCAATTTGCGACCCATTTTGCGCAACTAATTAACTCATCACAGAAATGGTTTTTTTTTTTTTTTTTTTATTGTGCAATTTCACACCACGGAAATAGTTTTTCACAGAATAAGTTTTATCCCACTTCTGACAGCAATGTAATATGCGAGCTACTGCTCGAGTAGATAAAACGCTTTTCTGTGAGATTATTTATAAAACCAACTGCCTTGCCTCGATCGCCATCTGTCCTTATATAGTCGCATTTCTGATAGCCAGAAACTTCTAGCAAATTCTTCGTCCACTGGAACAAGAAAATTCTGATGTAATAATTCCAAGATGGCAGCTGCAGCCAATAATCTCTTGCGGTTATAATTCTCTTGCGGTTATAATTCTCCCTTAATTCTACGACGTCGTCTTAGACATAATTCGTCTCTTACTGTGGACACGAATCTCGAATGAAGTTATATATTATAGTTATTATGCTACATTATGTTACAATAGTAAAATGAAAAGGGAAAATACGTACCTACATATGAATATATGTACATACATATGTTTGTATAAATGAAATTGTGTCTCGCAGTCGCAGGTCGCAGACGGTACAAAGAGTAGCAAAAGAAAAAGCTTTTCGCAGAGAAAATTTATTTTCCGTTTTTTCTTTGCGAAGCAGAAAAGCTTTTTGTTTGCCCATTGTTGTTTGCTCATCGCAAAAAAGATCAACATTTTTTTGTATGTGGATGCGACATCTGAGTAAGTTTATTATCTGTGGTAACAGGCTTGAAATACCTGTTGGACAGGGTCAAGTCAATCACTTCCTGTCTTTGCGCCATAACACATGTTGGTTGTGAGCCATCATTGTTGATGGTAAGATCAGACGATAGTATGAAGTCCAGAAGGTGGTCTCCCCGTGCATTGCATTTGCTGCTGCCCCAAACAGAGTTTTGAGCATTAGCATGGCAACATATGACAAGACCTATCTTTCTGGTATCACAATATTCTATGAGCTCGACTACTGCCCTTGGTGGTGGGGGCAGTATCGAGTCATATGGGAAGTAAGCAGACGCAACGACGTAGGTTTCCCATTTACCGTTCGTCTTGTAGCTTATAGCTGCAGCGACTAAGTCCTGGCCAGAAAACTGTCCAAACTTAGTTGCTGAGAGGGAATTTGGTGCAATAAGTCAAGCCCTAGGCCCTTCGGACCGCTCATCATAAAGTACCATGTTATCACGCATACCTCCAAGGCCACAAATGCGCTTGTTTCACACCCAAGGCTCCTGGATAGATATTACGTGAGGTTTTGTTCTACTAGCTGCAAGCAAGTCTGCTACTTATAAGAGCGGTAGTAGCCTTACAGTGTTGTAGGTTGATTTGAGTAAATATCATTAAATACTAGGGGTTTTTTTCGATCATTGTTCGCACTACTTGGTATCGAAGCGGAACTGAATCCTACCAAGATGCAAATATGGTCGCGTTGCGTACGTAGACTTAATGGCCTCGGCAGAACCCTTGTCCAAACTCACAACCAGAGTAGAACCACCTTTTTTTCGGGGAGATTCTCTTCACCGGCATGCTAATCCATTCAAAGGTTTGCTGTGAGGAGCACTTTACCATAAAGGTACCGCTCTTTAACTCACAGCCACCTGAATGAAAGCATTCGTTGCTTGGGCCAGCTCTAACAGATGAACTTCGCAGTGTTTGCACTTCGCGTCGATCATGCTGTTGTCATTGCCAGCCTTCCCAATTCGGACAGTTAAAAACGAGATAACAGCTTTCTTGTAAGAAACCTGCTTTTCTGGCTCCCTAACCACAGGGTTTTTCTCTTTCTCAATAGATTTGTCCGCGACAGCCATCTTCCGTCCACTGGGAATACAACTGGTTGTATCATCGGTGTCATTCGGAATTTTTGCGCGGGCAACGCTACCAATAAGAGGGGTTTTAGAGGCATTCAAGCCAGTGGATTTCCCTGCGACATCCAGTTTCGGTCTACCGGAACTACTGCCATTACTGGCTGTAGCGCCTATCTTCAGGCCTTGTTCGCATGGAACGCCACTGGCTTGAGGTGTCTCGGAAGACACACGCGCATGTGGTGCGCGCATATGCCTACCGGCAGGAGAGCTTGAAACCTTCTTCTTTCGTTTGCTCCGGTTCAATCTATTAGAAGAGGAGGAAGCGTCGGGTCCAGTGACTTGCCGGTTTCTGTTGGGGTAACTTCCACCGACCTGCTTCTTTTTGCCGTTTCTGCTAAAGGACAGTTGTCAGCAATTGCGCCTTCAACTTCTGCAGTCCCTTTGCGCCGTGCCGCTGCCAGTTTTCTTCGTTTGCTCTTCTTCTGGCTTTTGGACGGGAGCCCATCGGAGCGTGCCGCTTCTTAAAACTTTTTCAGTTTCCCGAGGCAAGTCTTCAGCAGCAGCGCTACAATCAGCCTTCTGTCCATTAGGATAAAGATTAAGCGTATCAGGTTGGACCTCTCCGCTACTTTCTCCACCTTGCAAGCTCAGCTTGCCGAACGTGTCGGGAAGAGAGCTGCAGGAGAGCAGAATCCAGCATTCTTGCTACTCCTTTATAGGCACCAGTGTTGGGGGAGGGTATGATGGGTAGGGCCTCCAGAATCCTTGTCCTACCCGCGGTCGAGAAGACCACGGGTGGATTTTCGGTAGCCGCGGTGTAGTGGTAACATCATCGCTTGTCACGCTGTTGATTCTAGGTTCGAACCCTGATGTCAAGATTCATCTATTTATTTCGCATGAATTAAATAAAAAAGTCGATCACTTGCGAAAGCTAAGTCAACTCTACTGTGAAGGCATAACACTGGCAGTAGGGTGGTCATATGCCTAAAATGCAACTTGATCGTGACGATGGCATCAGGAGGACGGAAAATAATACTGTGAATTATAAGAAACGACAATAATAGCGAAAACAAACAAAATACTCCCCAGTTATCTGGACAGCCATCCTTGGAGTTTACAGAAACTTAATACCACCTGAATTTCACCTAAAGCGTTGGGCGGGGAACGGGAATCGGGTAACGGGGAACGGGGTATCGGATTGCAGGCATTGACTTTATTTGTAAAATAGATTGATTGGGGGAGGGGTGGGAATTTGTTTTTTTTTTCTTTCTGACGTCATCGGGAATTGGTTTTTTTTCTCTTATCATTTCCGTTTGTGGTTTTGGATAGATAATTGCCAAAATTAAATAATTGTGAAATACTTTTGTGGGGAGAGGAATCGGGGAGTGTGGAGCGGGAATCGGCGAGAGGGGAGGGGACATCGGGAAGGGGGTAGGGGGAATTCTGTGAGTTGTAAAATTGTTAACGGAAATTGTTTGCGTGTTTGGTTCGAGGTAGGGGTTGGCGCGGGTTGTTATAAGTTTGTGGTTTTGAGTTTCCCTGATTTGGACTAATTATTAACTCCAACTGTTATTTTCTTCTCCCACGCTTTCAGAATATGCAAAAGTGGTATTTTTTCATTATCTGTACTATATGCATAATTGCGGTAGGTTTTTTTCGCCCGGTATATAAAGGGTTGCTCCTTCTTAGAAATTATTATTAAGTGGTTGAAAGTGAACAAGTTTTCTTTAAAAATTTTGTTTAATAGAAAAAAAGAAAAATGTATAACTGTGAATTATGTAAAAAATCTTATAGTGAAAAGCGTTCTTTACTAAGCCACGTAAAGTTATGTCATAGCGCGGAAAAACAAAAATACAAGTGTGAACAATTTTTGGCTGAATTCACAAGAAATTATAATTTAAAACATCACATGGATGTGAAACATCAATTAATAGATTCGAAACCTCTGAGAACTAATCATTCTTCATTGCCATTAACGTCCACATTAGCTGAAGAAGAACATTGTGAAAGTGAACTTGAAGTGTTGAAAGCAATAAAATTTAACATAGAATTGTTTTGTGAGTTTGTGAAAAACGATCGCGATGAAGATAATATGAGTGTGGGTTTGAAAAGTATGCAAACTAAGATGAATGTTATCTTAGATATAGATAATTTACAGGAAATATTGAATATGATGGTTGTAGATATCAAAGTCAAAATGGAAGAATTTCAAAAAAAAGATAGCGGTTGGGCATTGCCTTCATTTGTAAAGATTGAGCTTAATTTCAATAAATATCAACCTCGTCGAGGCTCTTCATACTTTAAATTGCCTTCAGTAATTGAAAATGTTGATGAATACTGTTTCAAATGGGCTATTATATCGGCTCTAGATAGAAAAGTTGTACGTGATCATCAGAGGCCGTCAGTCTATAAGATACGTGATAAAAGAGAGGACACAATAGAAGTTAGTGGAACAGTAAACTTTACTAACATGAAATTTCCTCTTGTAGTTAGAGATGTGAAAATCTTCGAAACCAATAACCCAGAGAATAGTGTGAATGTTTTTGGATATGAAATGAACAATTCTACTAATTTCAACATCATTGGTCCATATTATCATACCGGTAAAGAGAAGAGGATCCATATAAACTTGCTTTTCTGTGAAAATGATGAGGGTAGAACGCATTATGTCTACATCAAAAGTATATCGAATTTGTTGGGAAATCAAATAACAAAGAAAAGGGTGTGAATGCATCTCTGTAATGGGTGTTTACTACGGTTTTCCAGCGAATTGAATTTAGAGAAACACAAAAGTGAGTGCCGCAGACTGGTTACGATAATGCCTGAGGAAGGGAAGAATAACTTTGAGAAACATGAATGAAAGTTACATATCCCATTTACTGTATATGCCGACTGTAAAATCTATCCTTGATAGACTTTAATAATTCTTAATTAATAGCTACCTTACCGCGGGTGGGGGATAGCTACCAATAGGAGATCGTATTGTTGCTGAATTTATTTCTTGTCTTAATGGGTATTTATACATAAATTTTGCTTACTGTGCTAACTTAATTTTAATTGATTATTCCACTGCTGTTCGGCTGTTGTGCTGACCAGTTGATGTAGGTCGTGATTCAACTGTTGTTCGGTCGTTGTGCTGACTCGGCTGTTGTGCTGACTTGGCTGTTGTGCTGTTACTCAACCACTTGATGTATGTCGTGATTAAGTAACATGTTTATGCGCAAACTGCTAATGTTAGCGCTTGTTGGTTGGGGTTCGGTTTGTTTTGTTTTTTTCTTTTGTTGACGTATTCAACATTTTGCCACCTCCGGCGTTGTTTGCCAATTAATGTCAAACCTGTGATCCGGTATGTTCCTGTGTTCTTTTAACTCAATGTTGGCAGGGTGATTAATTCTAGTTCGTGTTGTGTGTGATGGGGGTTTTCAGAAAGGCAAACACGAATGAGTACACGTTATAATTCATTTAATGTGGATTAAATTCAAGGGTACAATTATTATTGGTTCTAAGTAAAATGAATATATGTAAATTAATGGGAAGGTGAAATGACGTCTGTTGCGATGGCGGCGCGATGGAGAACGACCGCTCGTTGTTGAAGATGACAACTGTCAGTCGTAGGTGCGTTCGTTCGCTGGTTCAAGTCAACGATTGTAAGAGCTGTTCGTATCATTCCTCCACACCAATTTAACTTCCTTCCTCGTTATGGCTGGAACCGGACTACCGGTCGACGGAGCCGGTTAGAACGACGCGGGGTGTCCGCGACTGTAGGCGACATCTTTAGGATAGGCTTCGCTACGGGGCTGGAGCTGGAATGGCTTATAGGATTAGTGATATGTGAAGAGCTACTTGCCTAATTAGAATGATTTGATGTGAGATCAGCTGATCTTCTCGCTTCAAGAAAGTGGTAGGCTGCACTGCCTGATTCACTTCGGGGTCTCAGTTGGTTTTGATGGCGCTTCCATTGGCCTCTGTGGGTTTTGACTAGAAACATCTTGGTTCCAATAGACTTAACGATTGTTGCATCGATCCAACGAGGACCCTTCGAGAAGTTTCTGGCGTAGACAGGCTGATTCTGGTGATACTTTGTTAGTGACTTCATGGCTTCTGCATTTCTCGGTCTGCGTTCCGGAACTAATTGTGATATTAAACTGCGGTGTTGTCTGCCGTGGAGCAATTCAGCAGGTGATTTTCCAGTTTTGGGGTTTGGAGTGGTACGATACGTGGCCAAGCATTTTTGTAACGCTGATTCGTTGTCGGGATTCTCCTCCAGGATCTTCTTGAAATGCGTCTTGAATGTGCGGACAAAGCGTTCGGCTTCGCCATTGGAAGCAGGGTGGAAAGGTGCGGTACGTAGGTGATTGATTCCGTTCTGTTTACAAAAATCTTCAAAGGCTGAGGCAGTAAATTGCGGACCGTTGTCCGATACTAAGGTTTCGGGTAATCCTTCCAGTGTGAATATCCCTCTTAAGGCTTTGATCGTCGCAGTAGTGGTGGTAGTATTTTTCATCGGCACAACAAAAGGAAACTTCGAATAAGCATCGATGCAAATAAGCCACATTCCTCCAATGAATGGGCCAGCATAGTCTATATGCACTCGTTGCCAGGGGCATTCTGGTGTTGGCCAAGAACTGAATTCCTTCCGGGGATCTGATGCGGTTGTTTGACATACTCTGCAATTGGCAGCCCTCGTTTCAATTGCATGATCGACGTTTGGCCACCAACAATATCTCCTCGCTAGTTGCTTCATTCGCACTATACCCCAGTGCCCTTCATGCAACATGTCCGTTACCCGCCTTTGCAACTGCTGTGGTACTACTACACGTAGGTGATCTGTTTGCAGCAAAATTAACCCTTCGTACTCTGCTAAGGACAATTTTCTACTGAAAAATGGTACTATGTCACGATCTTTTTCAGACAACTTCTCAGGCCAACCAGTAAGTATAAAATGACGAACTCTTTTTAAAACTGTGTCTTTTTCTGTGGCTCTTAAAATGTCAGATCTCATGATAGGGAAAGCGTCTACCTTATCTGCACACTCAGCAGAAATTTCCATGCACAACTCTTCTTGCTTCCTATCAAACTGCAGATCTGGTCCTATGGGAAACCGAGATAAAGCATCTGCGTTGGCATGCTTACCCGTGGGACGGTACAGAATTCTATAGTTATACGCCATTAGAGTGATCGCCCAGCGTTGTAAGCGGTTGGCTGTCATAACTGGTAATCTTTTATCTGGGTGGAAAAGAGTTACTAATGGTTTGTGGTCAGTTACTAGCGTAAATGTACGTCCGTATAGGTATTGGTGGAACTTTTTCACTCCGTACACTATAGAGAGCGCCTCCTTTTCGATTTGGCTATACTTTTGCTGATGTACGTCGAGGGTTTTCGATGCGAAAGCTATAGCTAATTCATTTCCCTGTTCATCAAGGTGAGAAATCACTGCCCCTATTCCATAAGACGACGCATCGGTGGCTAAGACTATGGGCAACTCCGGTTTGTAATGCACAAGACAGGTGGACTCCGCCAATTGCTTATTGAGATTCTCGAATGCCTTCTCTTGAGATGGGCCCCATTTGAAAGGTATGTTCTGTTTGCGTAGAAGGTTCAAAGGCGCAGCTACTTGAGAAAAGCTTTTTATGAACTTCCCATAATAGTTAACTTTTCCTAGAAATGTTTGCAATTCTTTTAAATCAATGGGAGGCCGCATGTTCTTAATTGCAACAACTCCTGATTGAGATGGACGAATACCCTTGTGGTTCACTATGTGCCCTAAGTATTCGACCTCAGTTTGGAAGAATGAACACTTCTCACGGTTGATACGTAACCCATGCTCAGATAATCGGTCTAAAATTGACTCAAGATTCCGTAAGTGTTCATCGTCATCTTTCCCAGAAACCAATATATCATCCATATATATAGCGCAATTTAGTCCTGACAATACTTGTTCTAGGGTCTTTTGGTAAATGGCGGGAGCACTAGCAACTCCGAAAGGTAGTCTCTGATACTCATAAAGCCCGAGAGGCGTATTAACAGTGACAAGAGACTTTGACTCATCATCGAGTTCTATCTGCAGATAAGCGTCTGCAAGATCAATTTTCGAAAATCGTTTACCACCTGATAATTTTTGAAATAATTCCTCTGGTCTTGGAATAGGATATTGGTCTATTTCTAAATGCGGGTTAATAGTGACCTTAAAGTCACCGCATATGCGTAGCGACTTGTTACGCTTTGAAACGACCACAATGGGCGCAGCCCATTCACTGAATCTGATCGGCTTCCAGATTCCAGCATCCTCTAAACGTTTTGCTTCCTGTTTGAATGCGTCTAATAAAGCGAATGGAATAGGCCTCGCTTTGTGAAACTTCGGCTTCGTATTTTGTTTTATGTAGAGACGCGCTTTCATGGAACCACACAATCCCAATGTTTTTGAGGCTACATCCGGATATTTAAGAATGAGGTCACTAATCATCTGATCTGTGTTTGAAGTCAGATTCAAAACGACATTCCGTGTGGGAGACCTAATTTCGAGACCAAATGCCGTGAACCAGTCTAAACCCAAGATATTGTGCCCTTCTGCTACATCGACCACCAAGAGCTGTAATTGTTTGCACTGATTGCCAAACTCAACATTTACATCCAAATCGCCAAGAACGGGAACGCTCGTATTTCCATACGAGAGAAGTGTGCGACTAGTTTTGCTAAGTGCGGGTGCACCTATTTCCTCATATCCCGAGAGACCAATCAGCGAGCAACTAGCTCCTGTATCGAGCAAAAACTGTGTTTTGTAACCATTAATATTGACATAAATAAGCCACTTGCTACCAACTCGACATATATCACCAACTGTATATACGCATTCTATCTGCTGAACATACTCTGATCCGTTTTCTCTGTGTACTTGTTGGCCTTTGCCGCTGAGGCATACTGATGCAATGTGCCCGTTGCGACCACACTTGCGACATTGTGCTTTAGAAAATTTACACGAGTTCCTACTGTGTTTGCTCCAACATCCGGGACATGATTTCACCTTTTGCCTACTATCACCACGATACTGTTCTTTGCCCTGTCGCCTACCACCACTTCTGCCTCTTGAATCTTTCCAACTTGCCGGCTTTACTTGATTTACTTCCAGCGGCTCAACACTATCAGCCTTAATAGCCTTGAGAGATTTTTGCGTTGCTTCATAAGCCTCCGCAATAGAAAAAACGTCTGCCAATGTAGGGTTAGTTTTCTGAAGTGCTGCTGTACGTACCACGTCGTGTGGTGTATGTAAAATGATTACGTCTCTAATCATCTCATCAACGAATTCTTGCTCGCAATCTGTTTTCTGACATGCAAATAAACATGAACGTGATAATCCCCTCAAATTCGCAACCCATTCGGAGTAAGTTTGACCGTTTTGCATGCGCACCTTTTTCTTAAAGTGCTCGGAGAGTTTTGCCGTTAAATCTTTATATGTTTTATTTGCTACCTTCTCACCCCCCAAAAGGTTTTGCAGTAAATTATAAATGTCTGGACCCAACCATGATAAAAAATATGCTTTTTTGTCATCGTCTCTCACCACCTTATACGCAACGAAGTGCTGCTCCAGCTGCTGCATGTATACTTCCCATGTATTTTTTTCGGCCGAGAACTGCGAAAATTGTGGTACCATGCCGCCACTTGTTCCTCTCGAAGAAACATTTTGGAGAACGTTGAGATAGTCCTGCTGCGACTTCAGCAATACCTTAAGCAGTTCTTCTATTTCTGCCATTTAATGGAATGTCCACTGAGTTTCGCTGATGTCCAATTGTAGAGGTAGAAATTACAAATGAATGACTTTCACACCGCGTGCAAAGTCTGATGTGAGGTTAAATAAAAAATTGTTTTTCCTCGTCGCCAATTGTTGTGTGTGATGGGGGTTTTCAGAAAGGCAAACACGAATGAGTACACGTTATAATTAATTTAATGTGGATTAAATTCAAGGGTACAATTATTATTGGTTCTAAGTAAAATGAATATATGTAAATTAATGGGAAGGTGAGAACGACCGCTCGTTGTTGAAGATGACAACTGTCAGTCGTAGGTGCGTTCGTTCGCTGGTTCAGGTCAACGATTGTAAGGGCTGTTCGTATCAGTTCGGTCATTAAGTATCATAGCCAATACACAGATTATGATCACAACGACTGTCTTCCAGTTGTGTTCATGTATCCGGTTGAGCGCTTCGGATGCCTCTCGATGGTTGAATATTGACGCCTCCATTAGATCCTTATTCAGCGGGATGACGGTTTCGTTTGTAAAATAAACTGGAGCCTGAGTTGATACCGATGTGTTAATGGTGGCGATTGATTTGGTATAGTGCATTACTACTCTCGTTTCCTTAAACAATTTTGTCTCCAATCGTACGAATTTTGATTGTATGACGCAGTCTGGGATCACATGAATGATTTCCGTATCGTTTAGAATCACTTCCTCTCGAATTGAGCCACAAATTTCGAACACCGAAGTTTCCTCTGGGGTAATGAACATCCACGTATTATGGCTCCATAGTTCTTTCCACATGGTGTGTGTTAGTTTCAGCATCCTGGTTGCGCATCGCTTGAAGAACAGTTTTTTGTAGAGCTGCTGGACAATGCAATCCTCACTTTGCTCAATACTGTGAAATATTGATGGCCAGAAGGATGAATGTTGTTCCGTTTAGTGCTGATGCCTTGTTTATATTTTCCAGTGGTAATTCGAAATACCTCTGTAGATTATAGTTCACTACTAGCACCGTACGCTGTATGTGTACCTCTCGAAATGTCTGCCCGTCCACCTTCTCTGGAACAGTGTTGGTTTTAATCAGGTCATATTCATCAGCATCACTGATTATAAAGTATCCTGTGACCAACATCTCCGCTGAAGTTGTAGACATCTCTAATTTGTCCATTAGATCTGGTACTACCTTCATCTCTGGGCCAAGTTTCCCTGCACACTTATAGGTGATTTCCTCCACGCTCTTGTGTGACAAGAATTCAAACAAGTGACTACGTTTAAGATACGCATTTAGCAGCTTATTATATTTTGTATCAATCTCTCGCATGTAACTGAGTGGAATAAGGTAAGCGTTCGTCACATGTGGATTTATTTTATTTTCGTCAACCAATCTGTACCAAGATTACATCCTGTTGATCTCTTCGAGACCATCCTTCAGCTTCTTTGTAAAGTTGTTGATTTTTTTATTGATTCTTGCTTCTGTCTCATTTACACTGGGGATTGTAGACAGCATAATTTTGTTGTTGGTTTTCGTACTTTTGATCAATTCCTTCTGATTACTGCCCAGGTAGTCGATGTCATGGTATATTTCATCATTGACTCCGAATAATGAGTTGAGAACCGTTTCTAGTAGTCCTCGATTTTGTCTACGCAAAGGTGTCACTTCAAGTCTGTTGAAAATCGAGAATACATTGTTCCATTCTTCTTCCATGTGATGACGTAATTCATCGCACTGACTCTCTTTTGTCACCGATTTCGCTTTGTTGCATAACCTAATTATTTGATCCCTCGTCTTGTTCATGTTGCCTTGATCACGTAAAATGTCTTCGATTGGGAATCGAATGCTCGTGCGTAGCACTCCTCGTTGAATTTTGGCAGTTCCAATTTGTTCCACGAACAATCCAATGTCCGGATGAGTGATTGTATATTTTGGCGATCTCGGCAGAACAAATGCAAGCAGCGATAGAGTCACAGGGGCGATGGAGAAATTTACTGATGAAGTGGTTGACTTCTACTTTTTATCTTTCAGATTCCTTCCTGTTCTACTGGATGGTGACTGCTCTGAGGATTGTTTCCATGGTTGAACTCTTACGTCTTCGGGTTTTTTGATATTGTCTTCTATTGGCAGCAAACATACCTTGGCTATTGGTCGCTTGAATGTTCCTTTTTCTGTCTTGATTGTAACAACTCTTGAAAGTTCATCGGTTCCTCTGTGTGCTTCAATTATTTTGCCGATAGGCCACTTCGATGGTGTCAAAAGCTCATTTTTCAGCAAGATGAGTTGACCAATCACGAGATTTTTTGCTGATTGCTTCCACTTATATCGTTGTTGAATTTTGGTTGAGGTCTTGTTTCAGTTTTTGAATCAACTTCCACCTTTTTAAACTACTCTCTGCCAGATCTAGAATGACATCATGTCGTGGTGCTATCAATGGCGATCCAATGATGAAGTGACCTGGTGTTAATGCATCGAGATCTTCAATATTGTCTGATAACGGGCAGAGTGGTCTCGAATTCAGACATCCTTCTATTTGCACCAGGATTGTTTTCACCTCCTCGTATGTTAATTTTTGCTCACCTATGATGCGATTCAAATGGTATTTGATTGACTTGACCCCAGCTTCCCAGAGTCCACCAAAGTGTGGAGCTCCAGGGGGGATAAAATGCTACTGAATTCCGTTATCGGTAAGTGAAGTTTGTAATGCATCAAAATCTGGCGATATATTTTTTCGATATCAGCTGAAAACACGATTGGGTATGACTTCCATCGAAGTAGGAGGAAAAACAGATCTTTTTGAATCGTGGGACCTGTCATCATAATACTATTTAGCGATTCCCCAGATGTCGCTTTCGCCGAATCGTCGAATACCTCTCTCAGTTTGGTAGTAGTTCTGTCATTTTTCATTACTACATGATGTGGAAGATAATACGTTTTTCCGGTGTAATCTTCCTGTATTTCCTCCATGTGTCCAAGAGTAATATATTCGTGAATGAATTTGGAATATTCCTGTCGAAGCTCCTCATGTTTTGCGAATCTCTGTTCCAGCATAACGAATCGCTTTAATGCCATTTTTCGTGAGTCGCCCAAGACCATGCGATTCTTAAGTAGTGGTAATTTGACGGTATATCGTCCAGTTTCATCCCGTTTGTGTGTCATTTGATAGTGATTCTCGCACATTTCATCTTCGGCAGTCTTGACCCTTGCAGTTGGTACTTCTTCTTGCTCCCAAAATTCCTTCAATCCTTCATCTTCACTACACACACTGATACATGACGTGAGAACCTTAGTTTGTGCTTGCTTCTTTGGAGTTGAAGTGGTAACGACTGGTCCAGATAGTATCCAGCCAAACCTTGTATTTTGTGCCACTGGTGTATAACCTGGACCCTTGATTAATCACTGCATCAGGAAGTGCGGTAAAATGTCTGATTCAATCAGTAATTCAATATCCTTTGGTTGTTCATACTGTAACATCGTCTAAAAGTATGCAACAATAATGTAGAATAATAACTACGCTCCTACAGCCCATTCCAAACTGTACTTTCATTCGAGGTTCGCAATAGCTGACAACGCCACGGATAAAGAGAGAATTATAACTGGAAGAAATGATTGTCATCTTGGAATTATTACATCAGAATTTTCTGTTCCAGTGGTCGAAGAATTTGCTAGAAGTTTCTGGCTATCTGAAACTTCTGCTATATAAGGACAGATGGCGATCAATAAAAAGGGCAGTCGTTTTTAAACTGTGGCGAAGAGATTAGAAAAGTGATAATGGGCGAAGTTGTAATTTTGTGATAAATTGAAAGTTGAGATTTAACAAGAAGATGTAATTAGTTTGGATTTGTGAATTAAGTAATCGAAAGGAGATAAAGTGATTTGAGAGGACAGAGACCATTGTAAGAAAAGAATTGCGAAGAATAATATAGTGTGAACCTGAATTGTTCTATAGACTAGAAAATAAAGAAATAAATTTCACAGAATATTGTTTTATCTACTCGAGCCGTAGCTTGCATATTACAATACCATGGATCCGCCAACTTCAAACCTTGAATATGTGGCCACTGGTTGGGTGAAAATTGTTGTAGTGCTCTTGATGTAATAACAGGCATTACTAGAGCTTCCACCTCCACGTTGACTCCTTCATCGTGAATTGATTGAATGGTGAAGTGGCATGCTGCAATGATTTGTGTAGCATGACCGTTGATCCCATTTATCTTTGACTCATACCTGAGCAATGGTACCCTTATTTGACGAGCTAATTTCTCTGTCACGAAGCATGATTGAGATCCTTGATCGATCAGACCTCGTATTAGTTTCACTTGGCCTCCAACGCATATGTTCACCATGGCTGTAGCTAATAGTACTGTTCTGTCACTTTGACATGCTGTGGCGATTCTCGTTGTCGATAGTTTTTCTTCACGTGTTGTTTTTCCTGCTACCAAGACGACTGCACTCTCACTTCGCGGGAAATGAAGTACAGAATTATGCTGTTGTGTGCATATCCTGCAACCCTTCTTCGATGAGCATTCCCTTGCTGCATGTCCATCTCGCAAAGAGTTGAAACACAGCTTCGACTTCTGGACCATATCCATTCAGTTTTTTGGCTTCATACTTAGAAATCTTTTGCGATTATACAATTGATGAGACCCGCTACACACAACGCATTTCGACTATGTGACTGTAGTCAAATGGTGTTTTGTGGTTGTTGTTTTTAACACTAGCGACTGGTGTTCCCGGTTGAATTCGCGACTGCGTTCCAATCCTCGGAATCTGCCCTCGATAAAGTTAAAAAATTCACTTAACTTTGGAAATTCTGTTGACGTTCCTTTTGATTGCTGATACAATTTTCTTGATTTATGGTTGAGTTTTGGATATAACAACTGAATCACTAATGGATCCCATGAACTGACATCAACTCCCAAGTTCTTAATACCATACAAGATTTCTTTCGACGTGTCCATGATATTTTTTAAGTCGAACGCATTTTCACTTCGAACTGATTTCAAAGCAAGCAATTTCTGATTGTAGTTGTTGACCAACGCTGCTGGATTTTAAAACTGTTTTATTAGCAATTCTATTGCTGACGTAGGTGATAAGTGGCTGACAATCCTTGCTGCTTCTCCGTTTAGATTGCGTTTCAAATATTGAATCCGTTCGACATCACTCAAGGATCTATTCTGGTGCACTAATCGATCAAATAGTTCCCAAAATAGTGTCCACTCTTCATATCTTCCACTGAATGTTGGTATGCTTATGGGTGGAAATTTGATTTCTCGATGTGTTCCAGGTTGTGGAACTACCTCCTCCGTTTGGTGTCTTAGCTGCTCTGCCTCTTTGATTTGAATATATTGTAGCATAATAATAACTACGCTCCTATGTCTATGCAGCAAATTCCGAAGTGACTTTCCATTCTGGCAGAATTTTGGTTCAAACTGTCCTTTCATTCGAGGTTCGTGTCTGGGACGAAGTCTCCACAGCTCATGTCAACGAAAGAGACGAATAATATCAGGGATAAAAGGGAATTAAAACTGCAAGAATTATTTCTCTTGTTCCAGTGGTCGAAGAATTTGCTAGAAGTTTCTGGCTATCAGAAACTTCTGCTATATAAGGACAGATGGCGATCAAAAAAGACACAGTTGGTTTAGAACCGTGGCGAAGAGATTGGAAAAGTGATAATGGGCGAAGTTGTAATTTGGTGATAAATTGAAAGTTGAGAGTGAACAAGAAAAAGTAATTAGTTTGGATTTGTGAATTAAGTAATTGAAAGGAGATAAAGTGATTTGAGAGGAAAGAGACCTTGTAAGAAAAGAATTTGCGAAGAATAGTATAGTGTGAACTTGAATTGTTCTATAGAGTAGAAAATAAAGAAATAATTTCACAGAATAATTGTTTTATCTACTCGAGCGGTAGCTCGCATATTACAATATGCATCTTGATACATCTGCTCCTAATCGATAAACTCGTTGCTGGACACATACTCCTGGTCGTAATCAGCTTCTTCCAGTGATAACATAATTTATTCATTCATTGTTTGTAACCTTGCCCAGCATTCCTGTAATTGACGCAGCTTGAATATGAGGTAAACGGCATTTTGACTCAAATCCAAGCTGTCAATTACGCGTATGATTCTGCTCTTGATGATGTACAGCTTAGTAAACTATGCTGCACATTTCATCTTCTCAGACGGCTCCTCCATTCTTTCTGATGATGTGTTCTTTGATGGCTGTGACTCTATCTCTGCTGCGTTCAGGTCGCAGTCTACATCTGTAGGCGTGGGTCCTATGGCTACTGAAGTTGGCTGAACTGGCGCAGCTGGATTTGAACTGGTGGGAGCCAACACTGGGTTTAAACTGGCGGGAGCTAAACGTGATTCTGGAATGTCAGCATGCTTCTTCCTTTTTAACTCATCCAAATTCGCCTTCAAAGTGCTCTTAGTATCAAGGTACCTTGATTCGAACTGAACAAAATACTTTTTTGTGAAGTAATCATGGTGCGGGTCTGACTTCCTTAGGTCTTCCAAATACCCGTTATTTAATTGGAAATCGACCCAGTGTTGCTCCAACTTCTCTAGTCGTGTAATGAGATACTCCACAGAGTATCGCGACTCTTCATCCTTTTTAAAGTTGGTCCATAATCGATTGACTTCTTCTGAAATTCGCGTTTGATTTAACGCAATATCGTTAATTTCACTCATGTTTGCACTCTACAATTTCTTTTATGACTGCGATATTGGTCTCGTACCCACACTCACGAAACTATATAAAACTTGTAAGCTACACTGTTTCGGCTCGAAGGACCATGTAAAATCTATCCTTGATAGACTTTAATAATTCTTAATTAATAGTTACCTTACCGCGGGTGGGAGGATAGCTATCAATAGGAGATCGTATTGTTGCTAGAGTAGATCTGATTTTATTTGTTTTCTTAATGGGTATTTAAACATAAATTTTGCTTTCTGTGCTAACTTAATTTTAATTGATTATTCCACTGCTGTTCGGCTATTGTGCTGACTCGGCTGTTGTGCTGACGTGGTTGTTGTGCTGTTACTCAACCGCTTGATGTAGGTCGTGATTGAGTAACATGTTTATGCGCAAACTGCTGATGTTAGCGCTTGTTGGTTGGGGTTCGGTTTGTTTTGTTTTTTCTTTTGTTGATGTATTGGATATAAAATGAACTGTTGGCATCACGTCTAAATGTCGTGCATTGCTCCCCCGTGTAAATGTATAAATTCCCCTTCTGGGAAATTTTCATTCTAAATGTCAAAACTAAAATGGCAGAATGCCGAGCAATAAAATTTCATTCGATTTGTAACACTCAAGGCGTCAAGAGCAGTTTTAGTTTCAATAAACATTTGAACAAGTAAAAAAAAAAATTGTTTAAGATGAAAAGAAAATAATTAAAAGAAACGTGAAAATTAAGTGCTAAACGGGTTCACGCGCCGTGCAAATAATTTAACCGTTTTCCTTTGCTCAACCACCGCTGGAACTGTGCTGCACCATTGGGTAAATTTTCACGGCTTGCAGCCGCTAACAATAATCCGTAGGCACTGTACTGCACCGTTGGATTGTAGCATTTGGCTAAAATTACAGTGCTACAAAAAAAATTAAAAAATTTAAAGTAAGTTGGAGTGAATTATTTCTTTTAAGAAGAATCACCTGATTTTCTTTCGGTTTTGGTGTTCTTTTTTTCTTCTACGATGAGTACTCTCAAGCTATTAAAAAATTTGTCAAAGCAAATCGATAAAGATTTTGAAAATTTTAATAAGGGGTCATCGAAGGATAGAACACGAAACTACCTCAATACCCTGTTGGACATCCTCGAGGACAATTTCAAGGCTAGTTTGGAGTGCAACATAAAAAATGCAACAGACGTGTCATCAAAGGAGGTTCCAAAAGAGTCCACTGCAAAGGAGACTGCAAAGGAGGTATCAAAGGATGAGGAATTTGATGAGATTTTCGAGCAAACAAAAGAAACTTTCCTGGTGTACCGCACTGCACTGCTGGACGCCATCGATAAGTTTAAGAAACCAGCTGAACCATCGGTAAGTCTTGTGAAAACAAATATTTCTGGTGATAAGAATGTTGTACGACTACCAAAAATCAATTTGCCTACCTTTTCTGGGAGCTACGAAAGTTGGAAATCGTTCCATGATCTGTTTTCATCCCTAATTCACAAAAACAAATCGCTGTCTAACATCGAAAAAATTCACTATTTGAAATCAAGTTTAGCGGATGAGGCAGATAGGCTCTTACAACATTTGTCTATAGATGCAGGGAATTATGATAAGGCTTGGGAGATTTTGACAGACCCGTTACGACCACAAGCGAATCCTGGTCAACGCTCAGTTTAACATTTTGTTTGGACAGGCAGTGTTGCAGCACGAAAGTTCAACAGGTTTGAAGAATTTATTGGACACTTCTACCGAGTGCTGACACGCTTTGCGCAATTTAGAGCTGCCAGTTGATCAGTGGGATGCAATTCTTCTCTATTGCATGCTTCAAAAACTTCCTCCGATTACTCAGCAGTTATGGGAGGAAAAATTCGGAACGAAGGATGATAAAAGGTCCTTACCTACCTTCATTGAATTTTCCGAATGTTTAGAAGCCAGGTTCCGAACGTTAGAAGTCGTAGACCAACAGAGGAAGAAAGAGCGTCTGGCAGGGAACAGAAATAGCATTCAAAGAAATAGCAATACAGCAAAAACCAAATCATTGCACTTAAGGTCGAAGCATAGGGATGAATTCAGCTGCAAGGTATGCGATAAAGGCCAACATTCACTCCGTACCTGTAAAAGATTCCTAAAAATGGATGTAGGAGCACGCCGAGGTGCAATAAAAAGAATAGGTGTATGTGAAAATTGCTTTGCGTATAGTCACTCCAGTCAACAGTATCCCAGTAGGCTTCGTTTTTATTTCTGCCAGCAACCCCATCACTCCTTGCTTCATTATTCGACACCATCCCACACGAACAGTCGAAGTTCTTGTCCATTCACAAATCAGCAATCACACTCACACACACAACCCATAGCCAATACATCGAATCACCACTCACACACACAACCCATAGCCAATACATCGAATCACCATTCACACACACAACCCATAGCCCATACATTGAATCACCATTCACACACAACCCATAGCCCATACATCGAATCACACAGCACACAATTCTATACAGTCCACTCACACGTCACACAGTTCAGGATCATATTCACACACTACACTCAGCACTTAGATCATTCGAACCAAACCCATTCATATCAAACATCGGAATTGAACCCTCACGTTCCAGCCTTCACCCACTCAGATCGTCTGCAGGAAAGCTCGGCCAGCTCTTCAATTAATACTTTCCATAGTCATCATCATCCTACAACAGAGGTACTTCTGGCAACAGCGCTTGTGAAGATTAAGGCCTCTACGGGAAGATATATCCACCTACGAGCATTAGTGGACCCAGGGTCTGAAGCGACTTTTATAACAGAAGCTGCAGTCCAACTCCTCAGCCTCAAAACAAGGGCAACATTTATTGAAGTGTCAGGGTTAGGGAAGGTCAGGAGTGGAGCTCGTTTTCGTTTTTTTCGTTTTTAATGCATTTTTTATTTTTCGAATTCATGACTCTTAACTGCTAGACACAAAAATCGCTTAAAACAAGCTTAACTAACTTAACTATGTTATATGCTAACTTAATGGCCCCATGCGGGCGCTCTAAGCTAAACCTAATGCTTAAAATATGTCTTTCGACGTGACAAAGCTTAAATATTTAATAAATATATACATACAAATATTGGGAAACTAAGAAAAAATGTTTAAGCAAAAACTTAGTAAATGAACAGTATTTTTTATCTATATATAAAACTTACAAACTACCTAAAAACTACTTATTCTAAGGTACGTGATTAAACACACACATTTTTTTTCGATATACATATATATGTACATATACATAGATATATTGTATACCTTCGCATATACATATAGTATACATATGTACATACATACACATGTATAAGTTTTGTTTTTTGTATTTTTTATTTTAAAGCTATTTAAACTGACCTTAAAACTATGTAAGCCGGCCAGGCTATAAAAGCTATACCGACTTTGCCCCTTGGGAGGCTACCCCGAATCAAAAGGAAACGACGAGTGACCTGGAGCTTGTCACAAATATGTGGACATTACCTTCGGGTCACTCAGCTCGAACTTTGAGTCCCACACCTGAGCATTGGTGTATAAATCCCTCACTGGGCTTCTCCTGGCCACATATCTGACACTCAGTAAATAGAACCCTTTGAAGGGTTTAGCCTTAGCAGATCCATATTTTTACCAACATGCGAAAATTGATGTGCTTTTAGGTAGTGATGTCTTCAGCGATATAGTGCTTCCTGCGATAGCACGAGGCGAAGAGCTCAGAAGACGAAACTTGGCTGGATAGTGCTAGGTAGAGTCCCAACCGAACATCCCAGAAATATCCACAGCTTTGTCCAAGTTGTTGATTTGGATGCACAACTTAGGAAGTTCTGGGAGATTGAGGAGGCCCCCTCCGAAAAACATGAGACACGTGAGGACAAAGCCCGTGAGGAACAGTTCCTGACAAAAACTCGAAGAACGTGGGACGGACGTTATCAGGTGTCCCTACCATTTCGGGACGGAAGTCACCCTGCTTTAGGATCCTCGAAGGAAGGCGCCTTACGTAGGTTTCTTCAGCTGGAGAGACGTTTCCAGCAGAACCCCACACGACACACACAATACAAGGCATGCATCAAGGAGTACTTGCAGCTGGGACAGATGGAGGAAGTCGATGTCAACACCATGAGATTCTGAGAACACCGTTTCACTATTTCTTACCTCATCACGCTGTCTTCAAGGAATCGAGTTCTACTACCAAGCTGCGAGTGATGTTTGATGCTGCTTCGAAAACACCGGATGGTACGTCATTGAACCAACATCTCTTTGAAGGTCCTAAAATTCAAACAAATATAATGGACATCATTTTAAGATGGAGGAAGCACAAACATACCTTTACAGCTGACATAGAGAAAATGTACAGGCAAGTTCAGTGGATCCGACTGACCGCTTTTATCAGCTGATCTTCTGGCGTGACAACAATCAAGATCCTATCAAGGTATTCGCCTAAAGACAGTCACATTCGGTACTTCTTGCGCACCTTATCTTGCCATCCGTGCCATCAAACAATTGGCGTCTGATGAAGAAGCCAATTATCCCGTCGGAGCCAAGTTGGTTGTCGAGGACATGTATGTCGATGACTTGATCTTAGGAGCAGATTCCATAGAGGAAGGCCTTTTAAGGAAAAATGAAGCTAAGAACTTACTTTCATCAGCAGGTTTCAAGTTGAGGAAGTGGACGAGTAATTCCAAAGAACTTTTATGTCAGATCCCTGAAAGCGATCGTGAGCTAGACTTTTCCTTGCCTCTAGGTGCTTCAGAACACATCAAGGCCTTAGGAATTAAGTGATTTCCTCTGCAGGACTCTTTTTCATTTCAGAACAACTCATCCGACAGTCCAGAAGTCACAAAAAGGACAATCCTCGCGGCCACGGCGAAACTTTTCGACCCACTGCGCTGGATATCACCCTGTATCATAAGGGCGAAGATGCTGATGCAGCAGTTATGGTGTCGCGGACTCAGCTGGGACAGTCCGATCCCTCCGGAACTGGTGAAGGCTTGGGAACAGTCTCGTCAACAACTGCCTCTTCTAGAACACATCCGAATTCCTAGATGGATCCAAACACACAACAAGTAAAGAGATCTGGAAGTACATGGGTTTAGTGACGCGTCAGAGGGGGCATGCGGAGCAGTAGTATACTTACGAGTCTTGGACCACGATAACAACATCCATCTGCATTTGCTGCTCTCGAAGACTAAGGTTGCTCCGCTAAAAAACAATTTCGGTACCTCGACTGGAACTGTGTGGAGCCGTAATTCTAGCTGGACTAATCGATTGCACATCCAAGGTTCTGGGTCTACAGGATGCTCGGAAGTTTGCTTGGGCCGATTCCACCATTGTTATGTCTTGGATTGCCGCACCGCCTTCGAAATGGACAACCTTCGTTTGCAACCGAGTAGCCGAGATCCAGAGATTGACTAATATCAGCGTCTGGAAGCACATCCCAACTCATTTGAACCCGGTGGATATTGCGTCACGAGGAGTATTACCGTCCGAATTGGAAGAAAACAAGCTTTGGTGGACTGGTCCAGAATTCCGACACACAGACTGGAACTTCGTTTGCCCACCTCAAACAACTATCCTCCACACAGAAGAAGAACAGCGATCGATTAAGTCCCATTGTATTATCAAAGAGAACAACTCTGTCACCCAACTCATTCTTAATTGCGTATTGTAGGAGGTTTACATACAACTCAAGTCACTTACCTGAGCATGGGATTTTTGGTTCTCTTTCCCCTGTAGAGCTCCATTCAGCAACACTCTCAATAGTGCGGATTGTGCAACATGATCTTTTTGAAAAGGAAATGGCAAACCTTAAGACAGGCTCCAATAATAAATCACTTAACCAATTTATAGATTCTGATGGCATTTTGAGAGTAGGAGGCAGATTGCCGCATTCGAGTCTCTCATACGACCAACAGCACCCTGTCATCCTCAGCTCTAATCATCATCTGAGCAAACTGTTGATCATCGATGCTCTGTTACGAGGGCCTGTACCTCGTCCAATAACAATAACAAAAAAAAAAAAAAGGAAACAAATTCCAACATACCTGTTGTCCGTGGTACCTACAGCCAACATCCCTCCCACAGCCAGGTTCCTTTTGGGTTTTGGGGTTATTTTGCTTCCTTGTGCACCTTTTGTGCACAGGAAGCGATCCACACACACCCACCCCAGTCCAAGGGTGGGTTTTCTTTTAATTTAATGGAGAAATTACAAAAAAAAAAGTAATTACAAAGAAAACACAGCGATTTGCCTCGCAAAAAAAATTAGAAAATAAACGAAATGTCAACAATCAGCTGACATGAGAGAGGGAGATACACCCGTCTCTCTTTCGCAAAAATACTAATGGTGATCGGGAAATTATCCGTGGTTCAGGGCTAAGAAAAATAACATAGAATTCGTTCAGTCAATATCTTCATATTATATGTTTATATGGGTTTTGTTTGTCAGAAATTTTGTTTTGGGTTAATTAGGGTAGATTAGTTATATTAATGTAAGGTATGTTATGTTATTTTATTGTTCGAAGTTAGGTAAATGTATTAATTTAGTAAAGTGTTATATCTAAGTATTATCATCTTGACGAAGGATATTGGCAAAGGGAATTTCCCTTTTCCAATGTTCCGAAAGCAGTAGAGATGCTGACAAGGACGACCGACATGACACAGAGGGAGACAGAGAAGACATAGATGAACGAAGAGAAACGTAGCCAACGACCGTGATAAAGAGAAAAAAAAAAAATCAAGAAAGATAAGAAACTATAGCAAAAGAGCACCGACCGTTGATCACTTTTCTGATTAAATTCAATCGAGAACGGTCGATGCCCCGACAATACAGATAGTGGAAGAAGCAACAGACAGTGACACACAAAACAAAGGGAAGGAACTTCAATTTTTTTTTGATTTTTGCGGAAGACGAAAAAAGGTGCGGAGGGGCCATCTATACTTTTGGTGGTAATAGCATAGTATTCTTCGAGAAGAGGACCCGGGGCGAATAGCAGAGGACTTGGGTCGAGCTGCCATACCCAAGCCTCTGCAGTGTTTTTTTGATAGGCCCCGTTTTTTTTTTGGTAACAACGGCTAGTGGGAACCGTAAGGGAATCCGCAAATGCAAGCCAACCTACCGGTAATCCACAAGGGCATACTAAGGTACAGCAAGGAGCAAAGGCCACACAGGGAACTGAAGCGGGGTGCTCCGCCCTGCAGCAGTATCAGAGATACAGTGATACTAAAGCCGCAGTAGAAGCAGAATTCCGCGAAGGAGCAACATTTTTTTTTTGTGTGATAAAAAAAAAAGGAAAAAAAAAAAAAAAACAAATATGAGAGAAGTGCTCTACCGATGAAGTGTAGCTTAGAGTTTTTTTTATATTTTAAATATTGTAAAGTTAAGGTTAGGAGTGAAGTGATTCTGCATTTAGTATTGGTTCTGTGCCCGCGATATTTCAGCTGGAACTTCAGCAACTGGGATCTCTTCTTGTGCTGCCGGCAGGACAACGGGGGACAACAAAAACGTGAGTAATTAATCTTTTCTATGATTCCTTCTTTTAAATGGAGTAATGCTAAGGGCAAAATTAGCTTTGATTAGGATAGGTTAGCTTTAATTGATTTTTTTTATAGAATTTTTAATTTTCCACCTGAATAAACTCAAATGTACAGATTTAATTTAAGTATTTATTTGCAAATGATGGACAGATAACTTCCCTTGTGCGGTGATGGTGTGTGGGGGAATGGGAAGGCCGTCCTTCCGTTGATCAGGCGCGACGATGACTTGACTGAACAACTACACCGACTTGACAAAGACCGTACGCGACGACCATACGCACTTTAAGTACAGGACATTCGACAGTAGTGGCTGGATTGTGGTATTAGGGGCCATCTCCAGTGAATATTGGCCAAGGAGATGGCGAAGGTTGTGTCATCCAGACACAAGGGTGGGTTGGCCATGCCGGTGCCAACAACATCTGGCACGTCTCCGGGACGAGACGAACCCACATCCTGGAGAGACTAGGGGATATAGATGCCGTAGTATAGGGCTAGAATAGGATAGTTATAAGTTAGTTTAGGTATAGGTTAGGGCGTATCGTAAGTTTTAGTATAGATTAGGTTTAGATTAGAATAGTTAGGTTAGATCTAGCATACCCTTCTTTCTCCGGGATATGGGCATAAGCCCTTGAGCTTCTTCTTCTTCTTCTCCTGTCTTCTTTTCTATCTTTGCTTAAGTCCGTCCGTGGTCTAATTAGGTTAGCTTTTCTCTTCTCTATTAGGTTCCTTTTCTTTATACATATGGCACGATTCCTTTTTGTGTTTGAGTAGGTGGTGTGAGAGTGATGGGAGACAAGAACCAGCCCCGTCCGACGAGTTAAGCCGTGCAACCGCGTGCGTGCCGCCGTCCCCTTCACCCACACCGAAGACGCCTCCGTGGCCTGCCCCTAGCTCATAACAATGGCGCCCATCGTTTCGAACGGTTTTAGAGGCCAGATTACGACTCCAAGGAGACGATTTTCTCTCTTCGAAAGTCGTCACCTTGGATTCATATCAATCAGCCTCATTCGCGATTTAGTATATTTTCCGCTTTTATAAACAATTTTACTTTCCTGTCTTACTTTCGGTTTAAGGGCTGATCAAATTCTTTGTTCCATCTTAGGCCAAAGACAGCTGTCCAATCTTCGGGTTAAAAGCCAGAGGATCTCGTGAGGTAGTTGGAGGTCTTGGAAGAAATAAAGAGTAGGTTAGGGTAGAAAGGCCTAATGCAAAGCTGCTGTCCAAGGGTCAAGGCTTTTGCCAGATCATCGGTGAGGCGTGAGTATAGGTCTTGAAGCTCTAACCGAGTTGGAGTATATTCTGAAAGTCCTAGCCAGCCAGCTGTTGGAGTCTACCTGATGGCTAGTAGTGGTAAGGACAGAAGGGATTTAGGACAACACTCGTCTAGTCCCAGAGACCCAGCCACAAGTAGACACGGACATATAACGTACAATAGATTCATAGACGTAAATAACGAACTTGGTTAGGCAGCGGAATGGTTACTGGAGAACCCGACCATGAATTCACACACCATCGCACGTCATTTATTATACGATTATTTTTTTTATTCACAGTTTAATTGGAGTTTTTTTTGATTCATTTATTGCTAGTTTTTTTATTGGATTTTCTTTAGTAGTATTTTAGTTTTCTTTTAGCTTATTATGATTATTTTGTTTTTTTTTAATCTGATTTTTTTTTCCAGCGTTTGAATTAAGTTTTAGAATATTGGTTTTTGGTTTTCTTTTAAATTTTTGAATTTCTTAGGTGCATTCTGGTAGAATTTTTCCTATTAGTTGATATTCTTTCGCTACACTTACTATAAATTTTTTTTTTTTTGGATTAGTTATTTTTTTAGAGTTCTGGTAGGTGAAGTTTTTATTTCTTTTGAATAACTAGTAGAGGTTTTGAACTCTCAGATAATGGCAGATAGGGGTAAAGAACAGGGCGCGGTTCCCAAAGGCACCTCGCTTCAAGTGACGGAGGGGAACGAACGTAGGTTTACTCGTCAAATGGCACAAAGACTAGGACAGGACCAACTTACGCACCAGACCGACAGACGCCCCTCGACGTGGACTGAATCACCACAAGACTTGAACGTAACAGGCCACGAACTCCAATACTGGGACCCAAATTTAGGGACGGGACAAGCACATTCGAACGTTTACGAAACTACACGTACAGTAACGAACACGGCAAAAACTGTTAAAGTAGCCCCGCCCTCGCTGTTGGTGATTCAGGAAGAATCGGGGCGGGAACAGCTACAGACTAGGGATGGACAGACAGACCACAACAGACAGACTTCTACTCCGACAGGGATCCCAGGGGAAGACAGAGATTGCAGACGACAAGAACGCTTCAGCCTACCACCTCAGACAGAAGATACAGGAAACGTGGCAGGGGCAGACGGTATTGAAGAACGGAACGATATAGACTTCAATCTACCCAATGTGAGAGAAGAGGACCGGAGAATGTCTCGAATGTTTCAAGAAGTGGTTTCTTCAGCTGTCCAAAAAAGCGAGAAGCAGATCATGTCGGTCTTCGCCGAGAGCATGAGCGAAGTAATGGCGACCTTCCAGGCCAATATGAGCCTGCTACAAAATAAGATCTGTGAACTGGAAAGAGGAGCCATTCAGCAGAAGGAAAAACCACGGCAAACAGAGAGACAAGCTCCACGACTGAAAGACGGACAAACGGGTAGCCAGACAAACAGACAAACGCTAAGACCAACAGATCCATTTGACATTAGTTACCTTGCGCGAATGGAGACTCCGACGTTCAACAGGCCTAGCTCCGTACCTAGACAAGACAGGCGGCGTGAGCCTAATGGTCCGCCAAGTCTTGGAAAGCCGGTAGAAGTTTACAAGTGGGGGGTTAAGTTTGATGGTTCGTCGAAATCGATGTCGGTAGAAAGCTTCTTGTTCCGGGTAGAGACTCTCAGGAGAAAATATGGGTTGACAGAAGAGCAGCTTTTCGCCAACTTCCACCACTTAGTGTCAGGGCCTGCGGAAAAGTGGTACTGGGAGTATATGCAGGAGAATGAAGGCGATGAGCTGCTCAACTACTTTGATTTGAAGACGGAACTGGTAAGCCAGTTCAAACATCAACAACGAGACCACGAAATCCTAAGGACAATAATGGACAGAAGACAGCAACCCCATGAAACGTTTGACGACTTCTACAGCGACATACGAACTTTGACCTTGCAGATGAAGATCCGACCACACGAAGACGACTTGGTAGCCATACTCAGACAAAACATTAAAGACAGGGTAGCTACACTGATATTCGGGTGCACCATCAGGAGTATACAGGAGCTGAGGGAGGAGTGTAGACGTGCCGAAAAGCACATGGCGGCGAGAGATTCCAGGATGAGGCGTAGCGTCAACGAAATAGCCGACGACCCAGGAGACCTTAGTTTACGGAGAGGCATGCTGGGTAATGTAGAGGAAGATTTTGAAGTGGCAGCAATCCAGAACAAAAGAACGAACAGACCAACAAACTACTTACACACAGACCCTATTAACAGAATAGCAAACGCCTTTACGAACAGAACGGACTTGACTAGGAGTACGGAACAAACCCCACCAGCATGTCCCTCCTCGTTTCACACCCTGACCTGTTTCAGTTGTGGGCAGGGTAACTTCGCCTTCAATTGTCCGAAGTGTCAGGGAAACTTGAAGGTCGGCGGTGCGTCCGGGAATCACTCGTCGATGGCGTCCGCACTCCCGGAGAAACAGGACAAACCGGGGCTGTCCAAATCTTGAAGAGGGACCCAAATGGTCAAGATACCGCAACGAAGAAGGAGATCCCTCCGAGAAAGAGCCTCCACAGACGACTGCAAGAGTACGAAGAAGCTAGACGACGAATTTTCGGAGAAGAGATAGCACGACCTTCAAATCTCCGAAACTTTAGAAAGATACATAGGCTTAGGGAAAAGGTTGCAATATATAGACGACGAAGGAATCAAATAGAAGCATCTGTGATATGTACCTCGGACGATAATAGGCCATATGCAAAAGTAAGAATAGAAGGAGAGGAGATTCTAGGGCTATTAGATAGTGGAGCCTCTGTTAGCTGTTTGGGGAAAGGTGCACTCGAATTCATAGCTAGGACGAACGTAACGTTAACTAGGATGGCAACAGACATTAGGACCGCAGACGGGAACCACCAACGGATACAAGGACGTTTTACAACTTTTGTTTCATGGGGCGGCAAAGCCCAAGAAATGGAGCTGTATGTTGTTCCTAGTTTGCAACAGCAACTCTATTTAGGGGTTGATTTTTGGAGCGCTTTTAAGGTCGCTCCTCACATTATCGACGAACTCGACACTCCATCCCCGACGGTAGAGAATTCTCCTGTCCAGGCATTGTCACCCGCACAAACAGCTCAGCTGGAAAGAGTCAAGCAACTGTTTCCATCTTTTGCAGTGCGAGGTCTGGGTAAGACCTCCCTCGAAAAGCATGTTATCGAGGTGGATGACGAGCAAATTCCCATTAAGCAAAGGCATTACCCGATCTCGCCAGCAATACAGAAGCTGCTTTTCGATGAACTCGACCGAATGCTTTCTCTCGGGGTCATCGAAGAGAGTAACAGTGCATGGAGCTCTCCAGTGGTGTTGGTGCGGAAACCCGGCAAAAATAGACTTTGTCTGGACTCGCGAAAAGTAAACGCAGTCACCAAAAAGGACGCTTACCCTCTTCCTCACATCGAGGGTCTGTTGAGCAGACTTCAGGATACACGATTCATATCGGGTATTGATCTGAAGGATGCTTTCTGGCAGATTCCCCTAGAGAACAAGTCGAGGGAGAAAACAGCCTTCACAGTTCCTGGACGGCCGCTATATCAGTTCACGGTTATGCCGTTCGGACTGTGCAATGCCGCCCAGAGAATGTGTAGGTTGATGGACAAGGTCATTCCCGCTCGCCTGAAAGAGAATGTCTTTGTCTACCTGGATGACCTCTTGGTTTGTTCTCCAGATTTCGAGTCACACGCCAGACTGTTGGAAGAGGTAGCGAGATGTTTAAGGGAAGCGGGTTTGACGATCAATGTTGAAAAAAGTAAGTTCTGCTATAAGGAGATAAGGTACCTCGGATATATCGTCGGGGATGGATGTCTACGGATGGACAAAGACAAGGTGTCGGCGGTCGAGAATTTCCCGATACCGAAGACTCCCAAGCAACTCCGTCGGTTCCTAGGGATGACGGGTTGGTACAGACGTTTTATCCCCAATTTTGCTTCTGTATCGGCTCCCATGACCGATTGCCTTAAGAAAGGACAGACATTTACAATGACCGACGAGGCGCTGAGGGCATTCCAACAACTCAAAATGTCCTTGGTGACAGCGCCTATACTGACAAATCCGGACTTCACCAAACATTTTTACATACAATGCGATGCTTCGACATCTGGTGTGGGGAGTGTGTTGTTCCAATTAGACGCCGAGAAAAACGAACGACCAATAGCATTCATGTCCCAGAAGCTCAACTCCGCTCAGCGAAATTACAGTGTGACGGAACTTGAATGCTATGCGGCCGTTCTGTCAGTAAAGAAGTTCAGGGCTTATGTGGAGGGATTACCATTCACTATAATCACTGATCACGCAAGTTTGAAGTGGTTGATGACTCAGAAGGATCTGTCTGGTCGATTGGCCAGATGGAGCCTGAAGCTTCAGGGTTTTGACTTCGTGATCGAACATAGGAAGGGTGTCCAGAACGTAGTCCCTGATACTCTCTCGCGTGTCCATATAGAGGAGCTCACTTCCGATACGATAATGTTAGAGGTAGACCTTAGTTCGCCATACTTCACTTCGGGGGAATATGACGAATTAAGGAAGACAGTCGACATGAACAAAGACAAACTACCAGACGTATGTGTGTCCGACGGATTTGTCTACAAACGGACGGAGATACGGACAGGTGACGAACTACAAGAAGATCGGGCATGGAAGCTCTGGGTACCGAAGGAGTTGCGTGGTAGTCTTCTACAATCTGCTCACGATTCTCCTGCTGCAGGACATGGGGGAATAAGCAAGACACTAGCAAAGTTGAGACAGAAGTACTTCTGGCCAGGTATGGTATCAGATGTACAGGCTTACGTTAAAGCGTGCGTAACCTGTAAGTGCAGCAAATCACTAAACGTGATATCCCGACCGCCGATGGGACAACAAACGATTACCGAACGACCTTTTCAACGCCTCTACATCGACTTCTTAGGACCGTACCCACGAACGAAGACAGGACATACTCACATATTTATAGTCTTAGATCATTTTAGCAAGTATGTTTTATTGCGGCCTATCCGCAGAGCAACGGCAGCTGAGGTAGTAAAATATTTAGAAGAAAATGTTTTCCACGTTTTTGGTGTCCCCGAGTTTATCCATTCAGACAATGGGAAACAATTCGTTTCCGAATTGTTTTCCAGCTTGCTAAACAAATATGGGGTCAAACACGTTCGCACCGCGTTCTACTCTCCTCAGGCAAATGCTTCCGAGAGGGTTAACCTTTCCTTACTGGTCAAACTACGGTCGTATATTGACGGGGACCAGAAGAACTGGGACCTGCATGTCAGTAGTGCAGCATTCGCCTTGAGAAGCGTAGTACACGATGCGACATCATTCGAGCCCTACTATGCCGTATTCGGGATACCCATGATACAACATGCTAGTGCCTATGAAGTCCTGCGCAGACTGGACATGCTTAAGGATCCAAGGGTAAATATTGAGAATAAGACTGATAAATTAGCTTTAATTAGAAATAAAATATTCGAGAACTTAAGACTGGCACATCAAAAATCCACCAAAGTCTACAACACGAGAAGCCGAGATGTCAAGTACGCCGTAGGGCAAACTGTCTATAGGCGTAACTTCAAACAAAGTAGCCTACCTGATGGATACAATGCCAAATTAGGCCCGAAATTCTTACCATCGGTAATCTTGAAGGTGATCGGCAACTCCCTGTACGAAGTAGGCAACCAGAGAGGTGAAGTAGTGGGCAAGTTTCATGCCAAAGACCTTCACGTATGAAGGACAAGAAGACTGTGATAGACCTGACGCACATAAGCTGTCGTTGCTATAGATATGATAGTTTATAAGTAGAGATATAGGTAGTTATTTATTCATATAGAGGTATATATAGTTTATTTATTGAGTATAGAGAGTTATTTATTCATATAGAGGTATATATAGTTTATTTATTGAGTACAGAGAGTTATTTATTTATGTAGAGGTATAGTATATTTAGTTATTATAGATAGATATTTATGTTTTCAGAGATTCATTTATGTATATCTAGGTATTTATATATTTAAGATATATTTTTTTTTCTAGTCATAAAGTAGGTATATTTACAGATTTATTTATTTATTTATATATAGAGTGTATTTATTCAGATTATATTTTGTTTGTTTATTAGAAGAGCAATTTAATTTCTTTATATAGATTAATGTGTAAAAAAATAGAGTTCGCTAGGCGTATAACACACCCAGGATAGAGCCTAGATGTTTTAATATAAACCCCTAGATATGGAGAGGAATCCCCACCCAAAACTGCAAGAACACATACAGACACACAAATAGTACACACACACTCACACACGCGCAGCCCATCAGACCCCTTTATAATAAATAGACGATCAGAACTAAGAAAATCCTAAAGCCCAGCCAGTCCGTAGAGCACGAGACTCCTAAACTCAGGGCGTGGGCCCTTGCCACACGTTGGGCAGTAACAACAAACAGATATAAGATAGCCTGAAGCACGTGAATAAGCCAACATAAAGACAACGAACCAGGCCCCCTTTTTTTTTACGAGGCCGGTTGGCTCACGACCACTCGCCAACCGTCGTCGAGCCTGTTACGAGGGCCTGTACCTCGTCCAATAACAATAACAAAAAAAAAAAAAAAGGAAACAAATTCCAACATACCTGTTGTCCGTGGTACCTACAGCCAACATCCCTCCCACAGCCAGGTTCCTTTTGGGTTTTGGGGTTATTTTGCTTCCTTGTGCACCTTTTGTGCACAGGAAGCGATCCACACACACCCACCCCAGTCCAAGGGTGGGTTTTCTTTTAATTTAATGGAGAAATTACAAAAAAAAAAGTAATTACAAAGAAAACACAGCGATTTGCCTCGCAAAAAAAATTAGAAAATAAACGAAATGTCAACAATCAGCTGACATGAGAGAGGGAGATACACCCGTCTCTCTTTCGCAAAAATACTAATGGTGATCGGGAAATTATCCGTGGTTCAGGGCTAAGAAAAATAACATAGAATTCGTTCAGTCAATATCTTCATATTATATGTTTATATGGGTTTTGTTTGTCAGAAATTTTGTTTTGGGTTAATTAGGGTAGATTAGTTATATTAATGTAAGGTATGTTATGTTATTTTATTGTTCGAAGTTAGGTAAATGTATTAATTTAGTAAAGTGTTATATCTAAGTATTATCATCTTGACGAAGGATATTGGCAAAGGGAATTTCCCTTTTCCAATGTTCCGAAAGCAGTAGAGATGCTGACAAGGACGACCGACATGACACAGAGGGAGACAGAGAAGACATAGATGAACGAAGAGAAACGTAGCCAACGACCGTGATAAAGAGAAAAAAAAAAAATCAAGAAAGATAAGAAACTATAGCAAAAGAGCACCGACCGTTGATCACTTTTCTGATTAAATTCAATCGAGAACGGTCGATGCCCCGACAATACAGATAGTGGAAGAAGCAACAGACAGTGACACACAAAACAAAGGGAAGGAACTTCAATTTTTTTTTGATTTTTGCGGAAGACGAAAAAAGGTGCGGAGGGGCCATCTATACTTTTGGTGGTAATAGCATAGTATTCTTCGAGAAGAGGACCCGGGGCGAATAGCAGAGGACTTGGGTCGAGCTGCCATACCCAAGCCTCTGCAGTGTTTTTTTGATAGGCCCCGTTTTTTTTTTGGTAACAACGGCTAGTGGGAACCGTAAGGGAATCCGCAAATGCAAGCCAACCTACCGGTAATCCACAAGGGCATACTAAGGTACAGCAAGGAGCAAAGGCCACACAGGGAACTGAAGCGGGGTGCTCCGCCCTAAGTGTTCCGTACCATTGCCGCTGCAGCAGTATCAGAGATACAGTGATACTAAAGCCGCAGTAGAAGCAGAATTCCGCGAAGGAGCAACATTTTTTTTTTGTGTGATAAAAAGAAAAGGAAAAAAAAAAAAAACAAATATGAGAGAAGTGCTCTACCGATGAAGTGTAGCTTAGAGTTTTTTTTATATTTTAAATATTGTAAAGTTAAGGTTAGGAGTGAAGTGATTCTGCATTTAGTATTGGTTTTGTGCCCGCGATATTTCAGCTGGAACTTCAGCAACTGGGATCTCTTCTTGTGCTGCCGGCAGGACAACGGGGGACAACAAAAACGTGAGTAATTAATCTTTTCTATGATTCCTTCTTTTAAATGGAGTAATGCTAAGGGCAGAATTAGCTTTGATTAGGATAGGTTAGCTTTAATTGATTTTTTTTATAGAATTTTTAATTTTCCACCTGAATAAACTCAAATGTACAGATTTAATTTAAGTATTTATTTGCAAATGATGGACAGATAACTTCCCTTGTGCGGTGATGGTGTGTGGGGGAATGGGAAGGCCGTCCTTCCGTTGATCAGGCGCGACGATGACTTGACTGAACAACTACACCGACTTGACAAAGACCGTACGCGACGACCATACGCACTTTAAGTACAGGACATTCGACAGTAGTGGCTGGATTGTGGTATTAGGGGCCATCTCCAGTGAATATTGGCCAAGGAGATGGCGAAGGTTGTGTCATCCAGACACAAGGGTGGGTTGGCCATGCCGGTGCCAACAACATCTGGCACGTCTCCGGGACGAGACGAACCCACATCCTGGAGAGACTAGGGGATATAGATGCCGTAGTATAGGGCTAGAATAGGATAGTTATAAGTTAGTTTAGGTATAGGTTAGGGCGTATCGTAAGTTTTAGTATAGATTAGGTTTAGATTAAAATAGTTAGGTTAGATCTAGCATACCCTTCTTTCTCCGGGATATGGGCATAAGCCCTTGAGCTTCTTCTTCTTCTTCTCCTGTCTTCTTTTCTATCTTTGCTTAAGTCCGTCCGTGGTCTAATTAGGTTAGCTTTTCTCTTCTCTATTAGGTTCCTTTTCTTTATACATATGGCACGATTCCTTTTTGTGTTTGAGTAGGTGGTGTGAGAGTGATGGGAGACAAGAACCAGCCCCGTCCGACGAGTTAAGCCGTGCAACCGCGTGCGTGCCGCCGTCCCCTTCACCCACACCGAAGACGCCTCCGTGGCCTGCCCCTAGCTCATAACAGCTCACGAAAAGACCCTACACGGAGGAGTTCAACAAGTTATAGCCTATTTGCGGAATCGATATTAGATATTGAAGGTAAAGAACGGCGCAAAGAAGGGAATCCATATGTGCAAAACCTGCTTTAGACATAGAGTGAAACCGGCACAACAGCTCATGGGTAGCTTACCTGCACCGAGTGTTCGCATGTCAATTCCTTTCACCAATACTGGAGTCGACTACGCAGATCCCATAGAGGTCAAGGCCTGGAAGGGCAAGGGCTGAAAACGCCACAAAGCGAAGGCCATACACATTGAGCTAGTCAGCGATATAATCACTCAAGCTTGCCTAGCGGCGTTGAGGCGGTTTACGGCAAGTAGAGGTTTGTGCGCTCAATTGTTTAGCGACTGTGGAACTAACTTTGTCTGCGCCAATACAGAACTCAGTTGCCTTTTGCCTGCCGTCGAGCGCACACGCCGTCGAGCGCACACGAGATCATACTCGCATCGTCGTGTCAAAAAAAAAAAAAAAAAATAATAAATTTAAAGAAAAAAAAATTCCATCTACTTAAAAAAAAAAATCGATCGCGCGCGCCTAATCAAATCCCGTGAAGTGCAGTGGAAAAAAAAAAATAAATAAATAATAATAAAAAAAATAAAAAAAAAAAAAAAAAAAAAAATATATATATAAACACAATTCAGTGCGGTGCATTCCATCTTACCACCCCCACTCACTCGCTGTTGCGCTTCTTCGTTATCGCAATTGGAGCATGTGCTATATATGTACATACTTCCAGTTGCGATGACTGAGAGAGTGTAACATTTGATGCATAGCGGACTGTGAATGTTTATCCGAATAGCGGACCTCAGCTGATTGTCGTTTGGGCATAGCACCTGCGACAGTTTGTTTTGGAAAACTATTCTTTGGATCTACACTTCACAGTTTTGCTTAGTTACGTCGGAGTTGTGTCTTTTTGTGTTTCTATGTTGTAGTGATGAGGGAATTTAGGGTTGATCTTACCAACATTCGTGGGCTTCGAACGAATTTCTTCGATATGTACGCCCACGCCCATTCCCATAAACCAGCTGTTCTGGCACTAAGCGAAACACAGGTAGTGGAAGAATCTTCTGATTTGAAACTGCCTGGATATAACTTAGTGTCATTATTCTTTCCCCACCGTGGCCTCGCCATTTATGTCCGTAGTGATATTGCTTACCAAGTTCCACCACAGTATGGCCACTGTTCCAACCCGGAATTTAATTTCAAATGGCTAAAATTCACCGTCCGTAAGCAAATAATTCACTACTGCTTTATTTACAGAAGCCCTAGTGCGGACAGCAACTCAACTTTTGATGAATTTGATGCGCTGTCCGATTCCATCACTCGAATTGTCTCCTTGTATCCTCATACTGAAATTGTCATTGCGGGCGATTTCAATATACACAATTCGGATTGGCTTCAACATTCTGGCCAGACAACACCCGAAGGAAGGTATGTTGAACTTTTTGCTGAGATTAACAATTTGACTCAGCTTGTAAATGAGCCTACACGTATACCGGACATTGAAAGTCATTCCGCCAACACCTTAGACTTGTTTCTTACTTCTCACCCTGATAAATACACCATTGATGTTCTAGCGCCTCTAGGTCGGTCCGACCACAATATCGTATCAGCTAAATTCTCGTACTCTGACCACACAGTTAAAGAAAAAACTCCTAAAAGAAAAGTATGGCAATACGAGAAAGCCAACTGGAGCGGCCTCAATAGCTTCTTTAGGAGTTTTAACTGGTCGCTATGCTTCCTCGATAGCGACGTGGATGCCGCTGCTGATATGATCACTAACACTATCCTCTTAGGTATGAATGACTTTATTCCTAACAGAATAAAGAGCATTAAACCTAAGGAAAACTCGTGGTTTGACCAGAGCTGTAAAGAGGCCATCAGGTTAAAAGAAGTAAGTTTTCGGTCTTATAAAGCCAACAAATCTGAGGAAAACCGAATGAAGTTTAAACAAGCCAGAAAAGACTGCAATGCCCACATTCGACGTGTAAAATTCTTACATGACCAAAAATTGAGGCAAAAAATCCTACAATGTCCCAAAGGTAGTAAAAATTTTTGGTCATTCGTCAAAATTATTAAAAATTCTGCCTCGTCTGCCATCCCCACGCTCATTTACAATGACATTCCAGCTGTCTGCTCCTTAGACAAAGCTAATCTGCTTGCTGCTCACTTTGCAGCGAACTCAACACTGCCAGATAATGCTTCGTCTCCACCTGTATTTGAGAGCGTCAAATTATCCATGGGACAAGTCCACTTTCGCACTCGTACAGTTGCAGGAGTACTCAAAGGTCTTAACATACACAAATCCGCTGGTCCAGATGGTATCTCCCCCATAGTTCTGAAGAGGTGTTCTTCTACGCTGGCAAAACCTCTGCGTAAGCTTTTCTGTCTATCCTACTTTTCAGGGCTCTTTCCGAGTAGATGGAAAACAGCATTTGTCCAGCCCGTCCCCAAAAAAGGCGAATCTTCCTCCCCGTCCAATTACCGACCCATTGCACTTACGTCCCTTCTTTCCAAGGTCATGGAAACGCTGATAAATCGTCAGCTTATGAAATATCTCGATTCACGAAAACTCCTTAATGACCGGCAGTATGGTTTTCGTAGCAACAGGTCCACTGGTGATTTGATGGCATATCTCACCGAGAAGTGGAACCAATCTCTCCATCACTTCGGCGAAACCAAGATGGTTGCGCTTGATATTTCAAAGGCATTTGACAGAGTTTGGCATCAGGCTCTTTTGTCGAAAATGCGTGCATATGGCATCGATGAGTCTCTTCTTCAATGGATTAGAAATTACCTTTCGGGGCGTTCAATACAAGTTGTTTTGGACGGCTTCAAGTCTGTAATTCACCAAATAAATGCTGGTGTTCCCCAAGGCTCTGTTTTGTCTCCGACTCTCTTTCTCATTTTTATAAATGATCTCTTGTCTGCAACTTCTAATCCAATCCATTCCTTCGCTGATGACAGTACCCTCAGTTTTTCATATTCGTTCCCTAACTCACGTCCTTGCTCTTCGGCCGTAGAAGGGGAACGGCAACGTATGTTAAACACATTAAATTCCGACCTGGACAGCATAATTAAATGGGGTTCAACCAACCGCGTGGAATTTAATGCTTCCAAAACACAATGCTGTCTTCTGTCTCTCAAGCGAAACCAAAACCCTCAACCATTATCCATGGATGGTACTTGCATCATTGAAACCGAAAGACTTGCCATTCTCGGTATGTGTATTAATAACCATCTTCGATGGAATGATCACATATTCGAGGTCGCCAAAAATGCTGCAAAATGTCTAGGATTCCTTAAACGGTGCAAGAAATATTTTACCCCGTCTGATCTGGCCTCAATTTATAAGGCATTCATCCGCCCTAAGCTGGAATATAACGCCCATATCTGGTCTGGTGCACCCAAGACCGTTCTGCACATTCTTGATAGGGTACAAAATCGCGCGTTAAAACTCATAGGTGATAGAGACATTGTGAATTCCATTCATTCATTAGAACATCGGAGAAATGTCTCCTGTCTCTCCCTGTTTTATCGTTTTTTCTACAAAAAATGCTCCAGCGAAATAGCCAGTTGCATTCCTCCCCTTCAAAATTTCACCCGCAATACGCGACATGCTTCGAATGCACATCAGTTTTCCCTAAAGCCTAACTTCGGTCGTACTGTTAAATATAGGGATTCGTTTATAAGCCGAACGACACGAATGTGGAATGATCTACCAAGCTCTGTATTTCCCCATCACTACAACCTTCAAACATTTAAAGCCAACGTGCATAGGCTTCTCCTCTGTTCCTCTTCCCCTTGTCCTTAAAAGCCCGTGCCCTGCAACAGTATAAAGGTATTCATAATCCTTTTGGCGCGCGCGAATTATAAAAAAAAAAAAAAAAAAAAAAAACAAATTATTGAAGGCTGCAAAGATTGGAAGGAGGTCTCAACAACAATTGCTACAGACAACAATTTTATTCCTCCTGCTTCTCCTCATTTCGGTGGCCTATGGGAAGCAGGAGTGAAATCAATCCAAAAGCGCCTTAAAAGGATCATCGGCCTTGAGACGTATACCTTTGAGTTGCTCGCCACGCTTCTGGCGCAAGTGGAAGCGTGTTTCAACTCGAGACCTCTATATCCCATGACCAACTATCCACTTTTTATCGGTAAGCCGCTGAACTACATTCCACATCCTGACCATGAAGAGGAACCTTGGCTATCTCGAACGATGGAATAGGATACAGAAGTTGCAGCAGATGTTTTGGAAAAAGTGGAGTTCGGAGTACTTGACACGCCTACAACAGCACCCGAAATGGACAAAAACGGAACCACAGCCAGCGATAGGAGGCCTTGTGCTAATAAAAGATGAGCGCCTTCCACCTACAAAGTGGTGATTAGGGCGCATAACCAATGCGCATCCAGGAGCGGATAATTTAATTCGAGTGGTCACTCTTAAAACTCAGAATGGGGTCATTAAACGACCACTCAGGAAAATATGTCCTCTACCGTCCAACAAGGGGTATACAGAGAATTCTAAGGATTAATATGAATTCGCACAAACATTCACTCTACAACTGAATTTATATATAATGCATCTATATTTCGTAATATTAATATTATAATTCATACTTTAATAATTTCCTACTACCATTTAATACAGTTTAATGAATTTAACCCAATTGAATTTTAAATTTAATATTATCTATCAATTCAAAACCATTAACCCCACACAACACAATAAAATAAAAAAAAATATAGGTAAAACATCGACAACCGAACATCAAAATCATCACCCTACACATTCACCAGAGGCAACACCAAATGCATATTATCCAATGCACCTTTATTAAACGTATTAACCCAAGACATCTATGAGTCAACCCACAAACCATTCATCAACTCAACCATTTCGCTCTACCTATTCCAATTGAACAAAAAAAAAAATTTTTTTTCATTCATACGCCACGGCCAAACCAAAACAAAAGAAACACACACACACACACACCCGAGAAGCGACAAGCACCAAATCGGACGGGCTGGTGGGGCTAAGCTCAGGCAACTGTGGGGGTCACAGGTGGCGGATAGTGAACGGCCTATGAACTTTCTGCGATAAGACGAATAGGCACCGTCTTCCATATAGGTGCTCCCCACCCCTCATAAGGTGGTTACGAGGGATACAGTAAGGAGAAAATGGCGAGATCCGGACGTACCCGCCACAACGCGAAACGCGCAGCTTCTTACCTCGGAAAGATGGCTGCACTTATACGTATTCTACAATATATTATAGTACGTATTACTATAATTAAATAACTTAAATATGATGACTTCGTCATCAGTGCCCTAAAACGTTAAGACCAAGCCCAGTAAGGTCTTAATTATGGCATACTGGAAAACGAACTGGAATGACAGCTATGAGGGCTGACGTCTGTAGTATTCTGTTACCTGAGTAAGCTGAAGTGAAATCTGGTTGAAATGGCTTTCAGGCTAATGCTACAAGCGCCCCGTCCCGTTAAAATCTTGGCAGGACTCAAAGTACGTTCAATGTTTCGTCACCATTAAGTTGGTGGTGTAGGTACAGATGTAACATTCCTGTTTAGCACCGATCTGGCTCTCACATAAGACCCCATAAGGGCTTATGCCAACACTCACATGGCCTCACTGCTTGCATAGATAACCATGGGATCCTTGGGTGACTACACATTCGAGCATTGATAGCGGGTTTGAGTGGGGACCCAACCGAAATGATTAAAAACAAACCAAATGAAAACACAGGAGGAAAAATTGAGGAGAACGAGGAGAACCCCTTCAAGGGGGGCTCAAGGATGCTGAGGTCACCAGTTGGCCAAGTAGCAGCACCACAAAGATGCACGGAACGACGCGAGTCACCCGCAGTAGTAAGGGCGACGGTCGAACCAACCGACCAGAAATCTGATTTTCACAAGCTAGGGGAACAGATTTGAGGGCTGGTGGAAATGCTGGAAGACGGCAAAAGGCGTTCGATTCACCAAGCGATGTGAGACGCCATTGAAAGCATCAGGGATCTCTATGAGCTTTCGGCGATTCAACTGCACGTTGAGAAAGCGAAAGAGGTTATTCGTCAGAACAACTCCTCGCAAACTTCACCCTGGCTAAAGCCAACAATAGAGCCCAAGAGAAGGCACGTTGCAGACACCGAACCTCCGGAGCCAAAGCGGAAGCAGAAACATCCATCGAATTATGTCGCTGAGAGTCAACCCCCGGCGATAAAGCAGAAGGAGAAACATTCGCCAATGATACTACAGCGAGTAAATGCCCGGAGAAAAAGCGGAAGCTGAAACATCCATCTCTGGCAAACTCCACGGAGAAAGATGTGGCAATTGGCGTTGAGACCCCAGCAAGAGCTCAGCGAACAAATGCAACCACAAACAAAAAGCAAGCGACAGGAGAAGGCGAATGGTAGTTGCAGTAGGCTCCATCATTGGCATCACCTTTGCGAGCAACTCCATCCTGAAAACCATAAAGTGGAGGGTCAGTGAGGAATATTCACACAGCGACCATCAGGTGATAATAAGGGAAATAAAAGGGAAAAAACCAGTCCAGCTCCCAAAACTTACTGGCACAAAATGGAATGACAGATCTTCCGATAAGGATGCATTCGAAGAGATGTTGAACGGTGATCAAACTCCAAGCTGAACAGCGGAGTCCCTCGCGCACCACCTCACAGGCACCATCACCACAACGTGCGACGCATCAATGCCTAGGAGAGCAAACACCAGGAAGGCATTACCGTGTTACTGGTGGAACGAGGAAATAGGCGAACTTCGAGCAAAATGTCTACAAGCCCGGCGCAAAGTCCAACGATCAAGAAGGAGGGCTGATTCCAACAATGCCTGGACACCCTTAGACTGGCGAGACGTAGCTTAAATAGAGCTATTAAGAAAAGCAAAACTGCATGCTTTAAATGTCTCTGTCAAGAAGCCGACATTAACCCATGGGGCTCGGCATACAGAATGATGATGACGAAATTAAAGGGCTATAGGACTCCTCAAATAACATGTCCGATAATGAGATCCATAGTAGAGCACCTCTTCCCTCAAAGGCCTGCTACCATGTGCAATATTATACAAGAAGTCAATCCAGAAGATATTCCTTTAATTACTCACGAAGAGCTGCTAAGGGCATGCAGCAAGATAGGTGACAACAAGGCGTCGGGACCCGACGGCATCCCAAATAAGGCAGTAAAGGCAGCTGTAACAAAAAGACCAGACCTCTTCATAACAACAATACAGAAGTGCCTTGAAGAAGGAACCTTTCCCGAAAAATGGGAAATGCAGCATTTGGTCCTACTGCCAAAAGGAAAGAAGCCGCCAGGAGAACCATCATCCTATCGCTGAATATGCCCATTAGACACCATGGGAAAGATCCTCGAGAAGATAAACTATAATAGATAACTCACAGTAGCAGAAGAGGAAGTTGCCCTCTCAGATCACCAATTTGGCTTCAGAAGAGCACGATCTACTGTTGATGCCATAAGAGCGGTAGTAGATATCGCCAAAGGTGCAATCGAAGGAGAGGGATGGCTCTACGGCACAAAGGAGTATTGTGCAGTAGTAACGCTGGACATTAAAAACGCATTTAACTCTGCGAACTGTTTGTTTAATAGAAGGTCACTTGCCAGGATGGATACGCCATATTACCTGCTACGGATAGTGACGAACTACTTCAGCAACAGGAAGCTGAGGTACAATACCGATGAAGGGGGTAAAATACTACAACGTAACTGCGGGAGTTCCACAGGGATCGGTTTTAGTGCCACTATTGTGGAACATCATGTACGACGGAGTCCTACGATTAGCGCTACCTGGATTCGCCGATGACATTGCAGTCGTGACAGTAGCTAAACAGATCCGTGCAGTAGAATCAGCTACAAATGAGGCAATTGCCCGGATTAAAGGTTGGCCAATATCCGCCGGACTAGAACTAGCTGACCACAAAACAGAAGCTGTTCTTATAACCAGCCGGAAAGTCGTCGAATTTGCCAACTTTCACGTTGGTAACCAAACCATCTGGTCTAAAAAGGCACTTAAATACCTTGGAGTAATGCTGGATAACAGGCTACAGTTTAAAATGCATGTTGATTTTATTACCAAAAAAGCATCGCAAATGCAGGGAGCTCTCTCCCGTATCATGCCTAACATCGGTGGACCTGGATACGCTAGAAGGATTCTACTCTCTAGAGTTATCACCTCAGTTCTGTTATATGCCGCCCCAGTATGGGCGGAGGCACTGAGGACGAAGGAGACCAAAAGGACTCTGTGCGCTACGGACAATCAGCGGCTTTCGAACCATCTCTGACGAAGCTGCATTTGTCATAGCTGGAATGGTCCCCATCGATATTCTTGCAGATGAAATGCTGAGGATATATAACAGATGAGCATTGAGTCATCACGATGATAAAAATTTAAGAAAGGGCAGCGTCAGTAGCAATGTGGCAAGCTCGTTGGGCTAATACAGCAAAAGGCAGATGGACATACAAACTTATACCAACAATCCAAGACTGGATAAGTCGAAAGCATGGAGACTGCAACTACCATCTAACGCAGTTCCTGTTTGGCCACGGTGGCTACCGCAAATATCTACAACGATTTGGACACGAAAACTCACCATCCTGCCCGGAATGAACAGTGAAGATGAGGATACGAAGCATGCAGTGTTTTACTGCAAACGTTTCACGGCATGGAGAATTACTCTGCCAAGTCTGTCATTACTCCTCGACCATATGTTACGGTCGGAAGAGAATTGGATGGCAATATGTTCCTTCGTAACAACTCTACAAAAAGAGCTGCGGAGAATAGAAAAGCTAAGAAGAGCAACTGAAGCAGCGGAAGAAGATGACACAAGAAGCATAGCATAAACTCCTAACCAGCCCCGCGAAGAAATACCTAACGGCAGTCCCGCAGGGAGAGTGGTTGAAGTGTGTAGGGTGTGTGTTTAGTACGTAGGCGTATTCCTGGCATCGATTACTCAGGTTTGCGAATCGTGCATGCTAGTAGCACTCGGGCTATTAGTATCTATGAAGATTACACATCAATGGCGCAATCCAAAAAAAAAAAACGCGAGAAGCAAATTCGTCTCGTTATCGTTTTGTAATTTTAAACACTTATTTTATTTATCACAATAATCATTACTTAAAATTAATGAATTCTAAGTCTACTCACCAGATCAATTGCTATAGATATACTTACACAACACTCACGAGTGAATAGTACACACAGTACAGTAATGGCGGCAGTCGTTCATAGACTTTAATAGTGCGCAGACGTGTTTCGGCTTTGAGTGAAATTGGCAGTAATTTCAAGCAAATAATTAGACAGTGTGAATTTAAGTGGCCAGTTAGCCCAGTGGTAGTGGTGCTGGTCTATCAAGCCAGAGACCCTGGTTCAATTCCCGGCCAGGGAAAATAAAATTATAGACTTTTTCTTTTTTTTTTCATTAAAAAAAAAGTGAAATTAAAATAAAAACAAAACACGTGATGGAAAGTGAGCGGTCCGCGCTCCCATTAGCGGGACCAGCGGGTGGAGTGACTGCATCAGTCGATGACGCAGTTCAATCAGGCCACCCAGTCACAGTGGTGACCGAAAGTAAGGGCAAAAGGAGAAGGAAAATTAAGAATACTCCTAACCTCGTAAAGCGTCCCTCCACATCAGCTTCAGCTGAACAGGTGGAGTGAGGGTAGGGGCGCCGAGCACAGTAATAACAGCAGCAGCAGAAAAGAAGCGGCAGAGGTCAGATGACTCGGCCGAATACCCATATATCTCCGACGGTGGGGAAGGCCGCTACATTGGAGACGACAAAAACAATAGCTTCGCCATTTTGGCGTCCTCCAAATCAGAGGACGAAGATGAAGAAGTCGAGAGCCTGACTTCCAGCATTAAACAGTTGGAACAAAGGGTGCGTGCTATAAAGGCCAAACAAATGGCCAGAAGAGAGAAGGAAAGGCAGCTGGAGCTCCAGGGCGCTTCACAACAACAACAGAAGCAGCCAGGAGGCCAGCTGCAACAATAACAAAGGCACCCGTAAATACAGCAGCAAAAATAGCAGCAACAACAACAGCAGCAGAAAACCCAGTAACAACTACAGCAGCAAACAACGCAGCAACAACCGCAGCAGCAGCAGAAAAAAAATTAAAGAATTATTTAGGGATACGACGACGGAGTTCTTCTCCTTCACCCCGAAGGGGGAAAAGCGTCAAACAATGCTGCTGAGGGGGATAGATCCGTCTACTGATCCGGAGACGCTCCTTGCGCTGCTTAAAGAGAAAGAGTGCAACGAGCTCAAATTCGTTGGGGTCAAGCCATTCACCACAGCTAAGGCAAAAAGGGAGAAGCGGAAACTGCCGTTCTTCCTAGTTCAGCTTTCACCCAATAGCAAGCTGGATGGTCTAAGGAGTATTAAAGTCCTAGACTACCAGGTTGTCTCCTGGGAAAAATTAAGAAGGAGCGAAAACATTTTACAATGTGTTCGCTGCCAAAGGTTCGGGCACACCGCGTCGAACTGCGAAATGCAGCCTCGATGTGTCAAGTGTGGAAAGAACCACAAAGCAGAGGAATGCACTCTGGGTAAGGATGGATTGGCAGATAAGAGCCAGCTCTCGTGTGCTTTATGCAGGAACTCGGGACATACCGCAAACTATCGGGGTTGTCCTAAGTTCCAGTATATTAAGAAAGTAAATCTGGTTCGTCAGGAGAAGGCTGTAGTGAAACGTCCACCTGCTCCAATTCAAACGTGACTCCCCAAGTGACCTACGCCCAAATGGCGGCAGGACCGGGAAACGCGGAACAGAAAAGAAAGAAGGTTGCTTCTCAGGCCCCAGCGCCTAGAGCACCGGAGGCTCAAACCGATTTGCTGGCCATCTTGCTCTCTATCCAAGGGCAGATGGAGCAGCTTGAACGTCAGGTACAGGAGCAGGCGAAACGGGTGGACCAGATCTACGCACTTCTGCCGGGCCTAACGCACCTCCAGTCGTAATGGGTACGAACATGGAGGAGCAACCCTTGAAGATCCTTGCGGTGAATGTGAATTCACTGATTAGGATCGAGCGAAGAGCTGTATTGTTTAAGTTGCTAGAAGACCAAATCCCTGATGTGCTTATGGTTAGCGAAACTAAGCTATCCCAGAAGCACAAATTGGGGTACAATAAATACAATATTGTCAGAAGAGACCGACCCAACTCCACACAAGGAGGAGGTGTTGCGATCTTCATACGCAAACAACTGCAATTTAAAGTTATGTACAGCGGTGAAGTGCGAAGGTTCCAGAAGCTGGAAGCGTGTATCGTGTGCGTCCCTCTCCGTAGTGGAAAGATGATGTACTTGGTCGCACTCATGCACCTGAAGCTACTCAATCTACTTTATTTATTTCAGAGCTCGAGACACTTTTTCGATTCCTAAGGCTGGAGTCGGAGGAGAATTATTTCATCATGGCCGGAGATCTTAACGCCAAACATAGGGATTGGGGAAATAACACAAATAATCCTAGAGGGAACCTACTATTCAATTGGTGGGGTCGGCACAGTGTCGAGTATAAACTGGATTTGAAAGCTACCGATAGTCCGTCGTTTCCTAGAAGCGGATCCTATCTGAGACCATTAAACGAACTATGGACAATACAATACCTCGGTATCAACATACTGACAACGCATACATATTCCGTAATGCAACAATTGACACACTACACCAACACAAAAGTAGACTGCTGTTGAGACTAAAAACCTTGTACAGACAGTTTACTGACAGACAAAACTCGGAGGTTAGGATGCTGAAGTCGTTGATTAAAAATCTCCAGAAATTAATCAGGGATAACTACAGACTTTCTGTAAATTTGCATTATAACAACAAAATTCGGGCTGTAAAAGCCAACAACCCGAGTATGTTCCCGCAAATAAATAGAATATTTCGGAGAAACAATCAAAATGGCCTTCCGCTCCTTAAGATCCCCCGAATGACGAACAATGGACGAATACTTATAACAGCAGGTATAGATCCAGACAACAGATCCAAAAAGCAGGATGACAACTTCTTTGTGATCGAAGATCCGCAGGAGAAGGTAGAGGCTATTGGAGCGACTTTCCAGGAAGTGTACAAGGTGAATGATACCATCTGCCCGAACTACGACCTGGAAAATCGCATTATTGTGCACAACTTCTACCTTCGAAATGATATAGAGCACTGGCGATCCGAGAACGTATTTTTTACCGAGTTCAATGACGATATTATGGCAAATAATGTCATCGCCGATGAAAGGGTACATCCCCCGTATATATCGAAGGTGAAGCTGCAAGCGATCTTCGAATCATTGAGAAGGAAGAAATCTGTGGGAATCGACGGAGTGTCGAACACTGTGCTTCGACATCTCCCTCCAGAAGCGGTGGACATTTACACCACTCTGTTTAACAATCCGCTGAATAATGCACATTATCCAGCGCATTGGAAAACAGCAGTGATACAACCCATCCCCAAAAGGGGTAAGGACAACTCCAATCCGGCAAATCTCCGGTCGATAAGTCTCCTGCCGAACATCAGCAAGGTATTCGAAAAATTGATCAATAGAGCCCTGATTAAGTGGACTGAGAACAATAAAATAATTCCGGATAACCAATTCGGTTTTAAGGCGGGGCATGATACAATACATGCCGCGTCTAAACTGGTATCGGATATCCAATGGAACAAAAGCAAGAAACAGTGCACGGGTGCCTGCCTGATTGACTTGGAGAAGGCCTTCGACACCGTATGGTTAGAGGGACTCTTCTACAAGCTGAACAGGCTAGATATATGCAAACCACTGCTGTACATACTTTATAACATGCTCACCAGTAGACAGTTCATTGTCAAAAATGGCAATGTGACCTCTGCTGGAACATTTCAAATCAAAAACAGTCTGCAACAAGGTGCGGTGAATTCACCGATCCTTTTCAACATATACACGAGCGATCTCATAGGATCACTTCACCATGCCATAACGTACGCAGACGACTTGATCGCGTACAGATCAGGACCAAGAATCGAGGTCATAGCACTGCTCTGGCAACGTGACTTCGATAAGATTCAGCGATATTGCGATGACTGGAAGTTGAAGATCAACTTCGAGAAATCGGAAACCATTCTTTTTAGGACGCCGTTGTCTGGGGCCTCTAGGGATACTAGAAAGAATTGGCGAAAGTTCGTTGGACCGCACGGACAGCCACTTTCGAGTCGAAGTGTAGTCAGATACCTAGATCCTTGGTTAGACCTATATCTGTATTTTAACAAACATATAGATGCTGCTCTGGCCAGAGCCAGAGGTGCTTTTGCCCTTACAAAGAGACTTTTTTATAGCAAGCAACTCGATGCAAGGGTAAATGTAATCTGCTACATGGCCCTTATCCGGCCCATGCTCGTATATGGGTGCCCGGTATGGTTCAACGTGGGAGCAAGCTTGTTGGAAAAGATTCGGGTGTTTGAGAGGGCTTCATTTATACAGAACACCAGAATCCCAGTACATAAAATTCTATCCCAATGAAGTCCTGTACAACAGAGCTAACCTAATAAGAGTGGATAATTTCGTTATTAAGCTGATTCGAAGGCACGTTGTAAGAGCAATGAGCTCGATGAACAACCTGATCTCCGGGGCTTATTACCCTAATTATGAGTATCACGAAAGAGTGCGCCTTAACGGCTTTGTTCCCCCAGAGGCGTTCCTCTATCTTGATAAGAAGGGTCTGATCCGGGACAGATTGGCAGTACCGCTAATCTTCCACGTTGCTCGGACAGCTGTGGATAGGCGACTCAGCTACGACAGAGCGTCTCCTACGTCGTTCTCTCACAATCCGGGGTAACCGGTTTAAAGTTGGCTATTTGGTCTCGGCCGACTTACATAGTTTAAGGTAGGTAGGAAAAAAAAAAATAAAAAAAAAAATTAAAATAAACAGCACTTTGAAAAAAAAAAAAAAAAAAAATATTGAACAGTTTTAAGTCTTAGGTTTAGCTTAGAGCGCCCGCATAGGGCCAGTAAGTTAGAATAACATAGTTAAGTTGATTAAGCTAGTTTTAAGCGTTTTTTGTCTAGCATTTAAGTTATAATCGAATTGAGGTAATAAAAACGCATTTAAAATGAATGAATGAATGAATTACAGTAATGGCATTCTTAACATATACAAATCCGCTGGTCCAGATAGTATACCCCCAATAGTTCTGAAGAGGTGTTCTTCTACGCTGGCAAAACCTCTGCGTAAGCTTTTCTGTCTATCCTACTTTTCAGGGCTCTTTCCGAGTAGATGGAAAACAGCATTTATCCAGCCCGTCCCTAAAAAAGGCGAATCTTCCTCCCCGTCCAATTACCGACCCATTGCACTTACGTCCCTTCTTTCCAAGGTCATGGAAACGGTGATAAATCGTCAGCTTATGAAATATCTCGATTCACGAAAACTCCTTAATGACCGGCAGTATGGTTTTCGTAGCAACAGGTCCACTGGTGATTTGATGATTTGACAGAGTTTGGCATCAGGCTCTTTTGTCGAAAATGCGTGCATATGGCATCGATGAGTCTCTTCTTCAATGGATTAGAAATTACCTTTCGGGGCGTTCAATACAAGTTGTTTTGAACGGCTTCAAGTCTGCAATTCACCAAATAAATGCTGGTGTTCCCCAAGGCTCTGTTTTGTCTCCGACTCTCTTTCTTATTTTTATAAATGATCTCTTGTCTGCAACTACTAATCCAATCCATTCCTTCGCTGATGACAGTACAATCAGTTTTTCATATTCGTTCCCTAACTCACATCCTTGCTCTTCGGCCGTAAAAGGTGAACGGCAACGTATGTTAAACACATTAAATTCCGACCTGGACAGCATAATTAAATGGGGTTCAACCAACAGAGTGGAATTTAATGCTTCCAAAACACAATGCTGTCTTCTGTCTCTCAAGCGAAACCAAAACCCTCAACCATTATCCATGGATGGTACTTGCATCATTGAAACCGAAAGACTTGCCATTCTCGGTATGTGTATTAATAACCATCTTCGATGGAATGATCACATATTCGAGGTCGCCAAAAATGCTGCAAAATGTCTAGGATTCCTTAAACGGTGCAAGAAATATTTTACCCCGTCTGATCTGGCCTCAATTTATAAGGCATTCATTCGCCCTTAGCTGGAATATAATGCCCATATCTGGTCTGGTGCACCCAAGACCGTTTTGCACATTCTTAATAGGGTACAAAATCGCGCGTTAAAACTTATAGGTGATAGAGACATTGTGAACTCCATTCATTCACTAGAACATCGGAGAAATGTCTCCTATCTCTCCCTGTTTTCTCGTTTTTTCCACAAAAAATGTTCCGGCGAAATAGCTAGTTGCGTTCCTCCCCTTCAAAATTTCACCCGCAATACGCGACATGCTTCGAATGCACATCAGTTTACCCTAAAGCCAAACTTCGGTCGTACTGTCAAATATAGGGATTCATTTATAAGCCGAACGACACGAATGTGGAACGATCTACCAGGCCTTGTATTTCCCCATCACTACAACCTTCAAACATTCAGAGCCAAAAAAATGGCGGCTGGGAAGTTGTCAACTGGGAACGCAATGCAAAACGATGCAGCACTGCGACGATGGAGGTAATGCAGTGATATGACCAACGAAGTACACAGGGTGTTGCTGGAATGTTCGCTAACTTGCTGTCAATTATTTCTTTTGTTAATTAAAATGAAAGTTTTTTGTCAATTTGAATTATAAAACATAACGAAGAATGAACTCAAAATATTGTGAACGTAATCCACGGGCGGGGAGAATGTTGGCATCACGTCTAAACGTTGTGCATTGCTCCCCCGAGTAAACGTATAAATTCCCCTTCTCGGAAATTTTCATTCTAAATGTCAAAACGAAAATGGCAGAATGCCGAGTAATAAAAATTCATTGGATTTGTAAGACTCAGGGCGTCAAGAGCAGTTTTATGTAATCATAGTTTTGCAATAAGAAAAAACTAATAATCAGTAAAACAGAACAATTCTACTAATTTCAACTTCATTGGCCCATATTATCATACCAATGAAGAGAAGAGGATCCATATAAACTTGCTTTTCTGTGAAAATGATAAGGGTAGAACGCATTATGTTTACATCAAAAATATATCGAGGTTGTTGGGAAATCAAATAACAAAGAAAAAGTTGTGAATGCATCTTGTAATGGGTGTTTACTACGGTTTTCCAGCGAATTGAATTTAGAGAAACACAAAAGTGGGTGCCGCAGACTGGTAACGATAATCCCTGGGGAAGGGAAGAATAGCATTAAATTTGAGAAACACGAAAGAAAGTTACATGTTCCATTTACTTCATACTCCGACTTTGAGTCCATTCTTGACCCCATAAGTTATTGTACACCAAATCCAGAAACTTCACCAACATCAGATGTACAGCAACATATATCATGCGTTTTTTCCTACTACATTAAGTGCTCGTTTGATAATAACTACAATAAACAGAGAACACATGTAGGTAAGAAATTAAAAAACAAAAAAAAAAAAAAATCCAGAAAAATTTTAGCCTTATTCAATCATTTTTTAGAAGAAAATGCCCCTGACAAATTTATTGAAATGTTGGTAGAAGATCTAATATTCCTGCATAAGGAAATCATAATGAAGCCATTGCCGACGAATCCGTTGACCAACCTTGAAAACTGCATCCAGAACACAGCACCCTTATGCAGTATATGTAAGAGTAATTTTAAGGAATCTGAGTTAAGAGTTAGGGTCATTGTCACTTCACTGGTAATTACAGAGGACCTGCACAAGCTAAATGCAATTTAGAATACCGTAAAAAAAATTCTTCCCAATCATGCTACATAATTTTTCGGGTTGTGATTGCCATCTTTTTGTGAAAAGTCTTGCTAAAATTAACGGAGACATACAAATAATACCGCAAAACAAAGAGAATTACATTTCACTCACTAAACATATACTTTCGACAAACAACAATTCATTTGAAATGCGACTTTTAGATTCAAACCGATTCCTTCAATCTAGTAGAGTTTCATTGGCAAAAAATTTGTTGATTGATTATTTGGTTCATACCAAGGCAGTTTTTAAAAATGATAAATCTTTTAAATTAATGCTTAGGAAAGGCGTATTTCCCTACGATTATCTTGATTCGTGGGAACGGCCTGAAGAGTGTTCTCTTCCACCAATTTCTAGGTTCTACAACAAAATGACTGATCAAGAGTGTTTGGAAAAGTATTACAAACATGCGTGTCCTTCGATCTCTCGGATTCAAACTCTTCCGCCTCTCTTCGTGGTAATAATACCTTCAAACCTAATCCTGTGGTCAATCCTTCTCCTCCCTTTCTCGACCCTCTCCTCCCTCCCGTCGTAAAATTTAGCATGAATTCCGCTGATTTAATCGATAGTCCCTACACCTTATCTCGATTAAAGGACCATAGAAACTACAATAATGTACGACTCTTCCTTTCTTACCTCCACAACAAATCCGACTCTGTTTGCATCGAAGGCAAGACTAAAACTAACGTCATGTTAGCCATTCACCAAGAAGGTCTTCCTACTGACCGACCTACGTTACTGCTAATTTTCAATAACTACCACGACGCTTTTAATATTGCACCTCAAAGGGTTTCTGAAGACCTGTCCTCATTTGCCGCCTACCTCAGCTCTAAAAAAAACTTCCCACCTTCAAAGAAGAGGTGCCGACTTAAAAAAATATTATCGTCCCTAATCACTGCTCCGGTTCAGTCTTGTCTCACTCATACAACCCTAAAATTGGTCCTAAATACATGTCTTTTTACTATCAAAATGTCAGAGGACTGCGTACCAAAACCAGCGACGAATATCTGAACTCCCAAAAACTCCCCTATGACATTTTTGCTTTGACGGAAACAAATCTAACCCCACATTTCAACAACAGCGAACTTTTCACTGCTGCTTTCAATACTTTCCGCACTGATGGACTTGTAACAGATAGCTCTTTATCCGGCCGTGGAGCTCTGCTGGCAATACATAATCGCCACAACGCTACTTTTTTTTAAAAGCTCGCACACCGCTGACTTCAAGTTTATAAGTGTTAAGATTTCCCTACCTAAGCGCTATCTTTACATAATGTGTTGTTACATTCACCCATCCCAACCAGTTGGATTATACTAGCTTGTCGTTGATGCCATTATTTTAGGGGACTTTAATCTTCCCCATCTTCAATGGTCCCAATCTGATGACGAGTCCCATTATATCCCTGAGGCCACATCTGATAAGGAAATCTTACTAACCAATTGTTTCTCTGACTCTGGACTTTTCCAAGTAAGTGGCAATTGAGATAACTTGAATAGGCAACTTGACCTAATTCTCTCTTCTGACCCCTATAATTCCGCAGTGCTATTTTTAACGATGAACAAGAACCCATACGTATCTTTCCAGCATTTGGAACACAGCTATTTAAATTGATTAAATGTCATATCTGTATTTATATGATCATTGTGTATATGTTTAATATTAAGTTCATCTTGTTCAAAAAGAATTATATAGTTTGCATTGCCTCAAACCAAATGCTTTGTTATAATACCAAAATTTTCTAATTAAACCACCATTTAAATATGAAAGATTATCGACAAGGGATCAAAGATAAGCAAATTGGATGAAAAATAAAAATCATCATGGTCTCACTTGGAGTGCTGGTTCTATCACCTTTAATAAAAAATATATATATATATTTATAAGTCTATGTTTATATTTAAAACTAAATTACATAACATTTATACGCAAAATATTAATAAGTTAGCGTTAAGTTATAATGACACTAACGCAGAGATGGAATAAGTACCTATGCTTGGAGTCATTAGAAAATATCAAATAATCAAAAAATTTAACTTGTAATCACACAATTTAAAAAAAATAAAATAAAAAAAGATTCAATCAACATTTCATTATTTGTGTTTTACTTTTTTCGATGATTTTCACGATTTCTTTTAAGGGTTCAACTATTTGTTTAAAAGTACGTTCAAACTATGTTTCTTTCATAATTTTTCCAGTCTTGAGAAGTGTATACTATTTCTGCAAGGCTTTCTTAGTTTTCATAAGATCTTTAAGTATATTTTCATCGACGTCTATATTTGAAAATACAGGGAATCAAACAGGGGCGGTTTCAAACAGGGCGGTTCCAAAAAATCAGGGTCGGTTCTAAACAGGACGGTTTCAAACCAGATGTAATCATATGAATAGATGTTTAATGACTGAATAGCTTTACAAAGAAACAATTTCCTTAAATGATTTTCTATACCGCCATTTCTCTATATTGCTATCTTTATCGGTACCAAGAACCCATATGCATCTTTCCAGCATTTGGAACACAGCTCCTTGAATTGATTAAATGTCATATCTGAATCATCTTGTTCAAAAAGAATTATATAGTTTGCATTGTCTCAAATCAATTGCTTTGGTATAATACCAACATTTTCTAATTAAACCACCAAATAAATATGAAAGATTATCGACAAAGGATCAAAGACAAGCAAACAGGATGGAAAAAAAAGCATCATGGTCTCACTTGGACTGCTGGTTCTATCACCTTTAATAGTGTAAGACAGTTTATGAGGCAAAACATCATGCCAAAAACTAAGATTTTCATTAAGGGAGCTGAAAAGACAACGTGGGTCAAGGATATCATTGAGAATAACAACGATCTGATTAATCTCGAAGAATTTGGATGTGGAAATCTTAAATATCTTCGAGAAACTTACAAGACCTAAACAAAATGTTATACACATAATGAATGTTGTGTACTTGAAAACGTATTGCCTTTATTAGAATTTGTAAATTCAACACAAATACTCGTAATAAGAAAATAAAAAAACTTGTATCGCATTGGAAGAAATATCTGCAGAAAATTATATTCATTATTTATTTTTTCGAGCGTGTATGTATTTATAAGCAATTATATACATTTTTATTTTTCTTATAAAGGGTGGTTAAATTTTAAGGGCCGATGTTGAATGTGAACCACACCTAAACGTCAAGTTTTTTTCTGCATTTCATTTGACATTTCTCAATTTCAGACTAACTCAATTTGAACCATGGAAAGATACACAATCGAGCAACGCGTTAAAGTTATTCAGGCTTATTATGAAAATGGGCGTTCAAATCAAAATGCATATCGTGCATTTCGTGATTCTTTCGGTCAATTTAATCGTCCAAATGTGCGTACAATCGGAAAAATCGTGCAAAAATTTGTGCAAACCGGGTCTGTAGGAGATGTGAAAACACTAGTGCATGCTCGTACAGCTCGTACTGCAGAAAATATTGCTGCTGTTCGCGATAGTGTGGCTGAAGAGCCGTCCACCTCAACTCGTCGTCGTGCCCAACAATTGCACCTCTCACGCTCGTCGTTGATGAACATTATGCATAAAGACTTGCATTTACGCGCTTACAAGGTGCAATTGACTCAAGAACTAAAGCCTCTTGGCCATTTCAAGCGTCGTCAATGGTCACAATGGTGGCAAGAAATGGCAACAGTGGATGATCAATTTTCGAAGAAAATCATCTTCAGTGATGAGCACATTTTCACCTCAGTGGATTCGTCAATAAGCAGAATTGCCGCATTTGGGCGAATGATAATCCAAGTGTGATTGTCGAAAAACCAATGCACCCACAAAGAGTGACAGTTTGGTGCGGTTTATGGGCTGGCGGCATCATCGGGCCGTATTTTTTCCAAAATGAGGCCGGTCAGGCAGTTACTGTGAATGGTGTTCGCTATCGTGAGATGATAACGAACTTTTTATGGCCCGAATTGGAAGATATAGATGTGGACGATATGTGGTTTCAACAGGATGGTGCCACTTGCCACACAGCTAACGAAACAATGGCTATTTTGCGCGACAAATTCAATGGCCGTGTTATCTCACCTGGTGGCGATGTCAATTTGCCGCCAAGATCATGTAATTTGACACCGTTGGACTTCTTTCTTTGGGGTTATTTGAAAGAAAAGGTGTACGTCGATAAGCCAGCAACAATTCAGGAGCAAAAGGATGAGATAATTCGGCACATTAACGGCATAGAACCTCAATTATGCCTCAGCGTCATCGAAAATTTTGACCATCGGATGGAGCTGTGCCGCCGAGGTCGCGGCGGCCATTTGGCCGATATTTTGTTCCATACATAATTGAACCATACTAATATTATCATAATAAAAAGAAATGACAGTAATTTCCTAAATAATTTGTGTTTTATTCAAAATCAACATTGGCCCTTAAAACTTAACCATCCTTTATTAAGTTAAATCGAGAGATTTTGTTCTTTTAAGCCTTCGTAATTGTTTTTCATTATGCATTAGTTTTCTTGCATCTATGTTTATATGCTCTTCTAGCTTTTCTTTGTGTTTTTTTGCATGTTTAGTTTAAGTGTAACTCATACAAAGACTAAGATGTCAGAAAAAAATTGCTTATTAGTCCAAGTGACTAGATCGCAATTATGTGGGAGGTGGTTTTAGTCGGTAAAAATCCGGCATGCTGATTACTCGGATCATCAGTATCTTTTGAAGATCTCCCCTTCCTGTAAAAAAAAAAAAAAAAATTATTTATTTTAAATATAAATGTTTGTATTTATTACTTACTTGAAAGTTATCAAAAGTACACAACATCCTCTTTCTATATTTTGTTGTGCATTCCTTACTTCCTTTGATGTTATACTCTACTCGTAAACCTTTTACTAGGTTCCAGATCTTTATTGTATCTTTATATGTAAGGAGTTCGAGCTGTCTTAATTCCACCTCAATATCCATTCTACTAACGCGTTGACCACAAAACAACTTATAATTTGAAATCAGAGTATGGTTCCACTATTTATTCAATTTCAAGATTATGAATAAACATATGAAGCCACATTGAAAATATACGACATATCATGTCCATTATATTTGCATTTCAAACCAGATAAAAATTTTGTGATAAAAATAACACCAAAACAATTGCTTCTGTTTCTTTTTCTTTATTAATCGTATGATATTGTACTATGTTGGCTACGGCTCGAGTAGATAAAACGATATTCTGTGAAATTTATTTCTTTATTTTCTACTCTATAGAACAATTCAAGTTCACACTATACTATTCTTCGCAAATTCTTTTCTTACAAGGTCTCTTTCCTCTCAAATCACTTTATCTCCTTTCAATTACTTAATTCACAAATCCAAACTAATTACTTTTTCTTGTTCACTCTCAACTTTCAATTTATCACCAAATTACAACTTCACCCATTATCACTTTTAAAATCTCTTCGCCACGGTTCTAAACCAACTGTGTCTTTTTTGATCGCCATCTGTCCTTATATAGCAGAAGTTTCTGATAGCCAGAAACTTCTAGCAAATTCTTCGACCACTGGAACAAGAGAAATAATTCTTGCAGTTATAATTCCCTTTTATCCCTGATATTATTCGTCTCTTTCGTTGACATGAGCTGTGGAGACTTCGTCCCAGACACGAACCTCGAATGAAAGGACAGTTCGAACCAAAATTCTGCCAGAATGGAAAGTCACTTCGGAATTTGCTGCATAGACATAGGAGCGTAGTTATTATTATGCTACACTGCCCCCCTCTTAGACGTGTTCGTCCCGAACAAGTGCATCCTCATTTCGGCCATTGTATCGACTCAGTCGGTCCACATGAACCACTTTAATTTTGGTCCTCGGTCCTCGCTGGATGCGGTAGACAACATCGTTGATGCGGGTTACTATTCTGTAGGGACCTTCCCAGTTCCGCTGTAATTTAGGTGATTTCCCCTTTTGGCGATGGGGATTATACAGCCACACCAGATCTCCTTCCTGGAATCCTGACGTTGTTGCCTTGGCATCATACCTGGTCTTCATGCGGTCGCTCGTCATCTTAATCTGGCTTCTGGTCCTTTGGTGTATGTCCCTAAGCCTTTCCCTAAGGTCCGCCACGTACTCTTCTTCATTTCTGGGCTCATTGGTAGGAGATCCAAATTTCACCTCACTGGGTAAACGAGCTATTCCACCAAATAAGATTTCGAACGGCGTATGTCGAGTAGTGCTATGCACGGCACTTCTATAGGCCATCAAAAACAAGGGAATCTGCCGGTCCCAATCCCGTTGGTAGTCACCTACGACCTTCGAGAGATGTTCGTCCAAAGTCCTATTGAAACGCTCCACCATACCGTCCGACTGTGGATGAAGCGGGGTTGTCCTTGTCTTTTTGATTCCGAGTAGTTGACACATCTCTTGGAAGATTCTTGACTCGAAGTTCCGCCCTTGGTCAGAATGCAATTCCAAGGGCACACCGAATCTGCTAACCCAATTGTAGACGATCTGCTCCGCCACAGTTCTGGCTTCCTGGTTAGGGATCGGAAACGCTTCCGGCCACTTACTGAAGTAGTCTATCACTACGAGTATATACCGATTACCATTGTCGGTTTCGGGAAAGGGCCCTGCGATGTTAATGGCGATTCATTCGAAAGGTGCTCCCACGTTGTATTGGTGCATCTTACCTCGAGTTTTGATTCTCGGACCCTTGCTAGCTGCACACACGTCGCATTTTCTGCACCAGTCTTCGATATCTTCCTTCGCTTTTAACCAATAAAAACGTTCTCGTACCTTTTCTAGCGTCTTATTCACTCCCAAGTGGCCTCCGGTCGCCCCGCCATGCATTTCCTGTAACACCTCCTTGACCCTCGTCCGCGGTACGACAAGCTGCATTACAAACGACTTTCCGTCGGAGGATTCCCATTTTCTTCTCAGAACACCTTCTTGGACATGGAGGGAGTCCCACTGCGCAAAATATGCCTTTAAGGTCGGGCTTCTGTGAGAGATGTCCTGATGATCCGGTTTCTCCATGTTCTCCTTCCAGGCCAGAATCGGCTCGATATCCGGGTCTTCCTTCTGAGCGTTCCGGATCTCATCTACGCTCCAGCCGGCGATAGGTTCGGCTCTCATTCTTTGGATGGAAACCAGCTCCCGTTCTTCCTGACGCGCACAATGTTTACAATCCGTTCTGCATGGTCTCCGGGACAGTGCATCCGCATTAGAGTGGAGTTTTCCTTTACGATGCTGTATTTCGTAGTCGTAGATTTGCAGAATTTCGATCCATCTTGCGACCTGACCCTCAGAACTCTTGAACTGTAATAGCCATTTTAAGGCTGCATGGTCTGTGCGAAGAACGAACTTCCTCCCGTAGAGGTATTTGTGAAAATGCTTCGTAGCCAAGATCAAAGCTAGAAGTTCCCGCCTTGTCACGCAGTAGTTCCTTTCTGGCTTAGAGAGCACCTTGCTGAAGTACGCAACCACCTTCTCTTGGCCGTCATGCACCTGGGAGAGTACGGCTCCTACCCCGACATTACTAGCATCTGCATCCACAACGAACGTCTCCCCGGGAGTGGGGTAAGCCAGTATCGGGGCATCGCATAGCCGTTGTTTAAGTGCCTTGAAGCTCTTCTCGCACTCAATTGAAAATTTGAATTGTTTTCCCTTTTCCGTCAACTGGTGCAGGTTCTTTGCGATCCCGGCAAAATCCTTCACGAACCGTCTGTAGTAGGTGGCTAGGCCCAGGAAGCTCCTTAGTTGTCTTTGGGGACTGGCCAGTTTTTCACCGCTTCGACCTTCTCCGGATGGGTTCTCACTCCTTTCGCTGAAATTATATGTCCCAGGTACTTGACTTCCGCTCTAAACAGGGCGCACTTCTTGGGGTTGAGCTTCAGGTGGGCACTTCGAAGCCTTTGAAACACATCCCTTAGATTGTCTCGGTGTTGTGCAAACGTTTTTCCTACGACGATGACATCATCCAAGTATACCAAACAGGTTTTCCATGTTAACCCTTGCAGGACACATTGCATCAATCGCTCGAAAGTCGCCGGAGCATTGCACAGCCCGAATGGCATTACCGTGAATTGCCATAGCCCATTTCCTGCGGTGAAGGCGGTTTTCTCCCGGTCTTCTGAATGGATCTGTACCTGCCAGTAGCCACTCTTCAAGTCGAGAGTGGAAAACCATCGGGCTCCTGATAGTGTGTCTAGCGTGTCGTCAATCCGTGGCAGAGGGTAGCTGTCTTTCTTGGTGACGTAATTGAGCTGCCGATAGTCCACGCAGAACCGCGTGCTGCCATCTTTCTTCTTAACCAGTACAACCGGTGATGCCCACGGACTTTTGGAACTTTCAATCAGACCTTCTTTCTCCATTGCCGACATCATCTCTGCAACTTCTGTCTGCTTTGCCAATGGAAGGCGCCTAGCAGGCGGACGAATTGGTCTAGTATCACCAGTGTCTATTCGATGTTGTACCAGGTGTGTTCGGCCGTATTCTCCGTCCTGTGAGGCAAATACATCAGCGTACTCATTGATAAGATTCTCTGCCATAGTTCGCTGCTCGTGATTCAGCTCACTGGACTGGAGAATCGTCTCTCTCGTTTCCGCTGTCCAAGGTGATGGGAGAGGTTTTGGAGCATCACGTTCAGATATTGTTGCGACGGCGGTAATCGGCGTGCATTTTCCAGTCACCTCCCCTCGCCTTAGGTTGACAGTGTGTGGTCTTGCGTTCAAAACCCTCACTGGAACCATGGTGTTCTTTGGTTCGACTAACGTGTTTCCCACGATGTAGTCTTGAGAATTCTTCTCTGGGTCTGGTTCTACTATGTAGAATCGGTGGCTCCCAAGATCACCTTCCAGCTTCGTCCAAATGATTGTCTCTGAAGACGGCGGCAAAACTTCGTCTTTGCTGATGACTGTCCTGAGAGTTACGGCATTCTCATTTCCGTACACCATCGGAATCTCCACATTTCGATACCTCAGTACTTGCATCCCGATGTCCAAGATTACTTCATTTGCTTTCATGAAGTCTACTCCGATGATGCACTCGTCGCATATATCTGCCACCAGAAACGCATGGGAGAACGTCAGTCCTGCCAGAGTAATCGTAAGACGAACTTCTCCAAATACCTTCGCCATTTCCCCTGTTGCAGTCTTCAGGCAGTAGCTGTTGGTGTTGTGCAGCCAGGAGCTTTCGACGATATCTCTTCTTACAATGGAGGCAGTGGCACCTGTGTCGATGGTGGCTACGCACTTCTTCTCGTTGATTAGTGCCTCCACTGTCAGGCTCTTGTTACCCCGTTTGGTTTGCGAAACTTGAATGGTGGTCCTGGGGGCCTCGATTCCAGTAACCAACTTCTGCCCCGCGAAGTTGGTCCTTACGCATTTCCCGACTGCTGGTTTTGGGAAGTCTGACTGACAGGATGAATGTTATCACCGCCAGATGCTTCCTCTCTGCTTCTCCTACTTCCGCAATGTGAACAATTTCCTCGTCTAGGTGCACTTCTGCACTGCCGTTGTAGGTGTCCGGTTTGGTTGCAATTCCAGCAACGGATTTGACTTCCGCGAGCTCTGTCTTCATCCATGACGGCTGTTCTCTGGCATGAGCATTCCACGACGGACATTTCCCTGACACGGTGTATTCCCTGGTATGCTTGGTCCGCAGCCTTCATTGACAAAGCGAATGCCAATGCCTCGGGGAGTGTTCGCTTTTCAGCCATCCTTACAGCCTTTTGCAGTTGTCTGTCCTCTATGGCCTGAATAAAAGCTTCCACCGCCATTTCGTTGATAAGCTCCTCACCGGCTTTAGGGTATGGAAGATGGGCTAGTCGCTCTGTATCCGCTTGCAACTGTTACAGCGTTTCCCCCCTTTTCTGGACTCGACTACGCAGCTGAACCCTGTACACCTGCTGCATGTGTTCATCCCCAAACCGCATCTCGATAGCCTGAACCAGAGAGTCGTAGTTCTGCTGTTTATCTTCCGGGATGGTCTGCAAGAGCTCCGCAGCTGGACCCCTCAGTGCAAGTGTGAGTGCAATGGACTTCTCTTCATCGTCCCAGCTATTGGTCATTGCGGCCGCTTCGAATTGCCTTTTATAAATTGGCCATGATGTTTGACCATCGAAGATAGGAGGCTGCATCTCCTTTCTTCTCAGACCGTCAGTGGAATATTCCCGTGCTTTCGGTCTCTTCACGTTGCTGAGCTCCTTAGCAAGATTTTCGACTTGCTTCCCTACTATCTCGAATTGCGTATCCACTTTTTCAAACTGAGTCTCTATTTTCCCGAACTGAGTTTCATGTTTCTCAAAATTTTCATCGAATCTAGTTTCGACTTTTCCGAGTTGCGTCTCGACCTTCTCGATTTTCTCTTCGATCGCTTCGAATTTGGATTCCAAGTTCTTGTTTTGCTCATCAAGTTTGCTTTCCAGAGCATCTAGAGAATTCTTTTGTTCGTCCAGCTTAAGTTCTAGAGAATTCTTTTGTTCGTCCAGCTTAAGTTCTACAGAATTCCTTTGGTCTTCTATTGCTTTCTTTTGTTCATCCATGACTAACTTAAGTTGCAGGAGCAGACTCGTTATACCCGGGTCGGCTGCTGTACTTGCTGGTTCCTCTTCCACGTCAAACTCTACGTCGTGCGGATTTTCACCTTCCTGCGTTACTGCTTCTTCCAGACGAATCAGCAGGGCATCTTTTCCCCCAGTTGTGTCGAGGTTCCGCTTACTGAGTTCTGCCTTTAGTTGAATTATAGTTAGTTTTCCCAATTTGCGACCCATTTTGCGCAACTAATAAACTCAACACGGAAATCGTTTTTTTTTTTTTTTTTTTTTTTTCAATTTCACACCACGGAAGTAGTTATTCACAGAATAAGTTTTATCCCACTTCTGACACCAATGTACTATGCTGGCTACGGCTCGAGTAGATAAAACGATATTCTGTGAAATTTATTTCTTTATTTTCTACTCTATAGAACAATTCAAGTTCACACTATACTATTCTTCGCAAATTCTTTTCTTACAAGGTCTCTTTCCTCTCAAATCACTTTATCTCCTTTCAATTACTTAATTCACAAATCCAAACTAATTACTTTTTCTTGTTCACTCTCAACTTTCAATTTATCACCAAATTACAACTTCGCCCATTATCACTTTTCCAATCTCTTCGCCACGGTTCTAAACCAACTGTGTCTTTTTTGATCGCCATCTGTCCTTATATAGCAGAAGTTTCTGATAGCCAGAAACTTCTAGCAAATTCTTCGACCACTGGAACAAGAGAAATAATTCTTGCAGTTATAATTCCCTTTTATCCCTGATATTATTCGTCTCTTTCGTTGACATGAGCTGTGGAGACTTCGTCCCAGACACGAACCTCGAATGAAAGGACAGTTCGAACCAAAATTCTGCCAGAATGGAAAGTCACTTCGGAATTTGCTGCATAGACATAGGAGCGTAGTTATTATTATGCTACAATATTGTTCAATAATAATTTGATCTGTTTGGTTTTTTTTTTATATTCTTTTATACATTTACCAATATTCCACTTGATTAAATAAACGTTCACACATTATGATAGGCAAGTTATATGGTTTATGATAATGAAGAAGAAATCTATCATGTTGTTGTAAAATATTGTAGCATAATAATAACTACGCTCCCTAAAAGTATGATGCAACAAATTCCGAAGTGACTTTTCATTCTGGCAGAATTTTGGTTCGAAGTGTCCTTTCGTTTGAGGTTCGTGTCTGCGGTTTCCACAGTTCATGTCTACGAAAGAGACGGATAATATCACGGATGAGAGGGAATTATAACTGCAAGAATGATTGTCATCTTGGAATTTCTCTTGTTCCAGTGGTCGAAGAATTTGCTAGAAGTTTCTGGCTATCAGAAACTTCTGCTATATAAGGACAGATGGCGATCAAAAGGGTGCAGTAGTTTCTAAACTGTGGCGAAGAGATTAGAAAAGTGATAATGGGCGAAGTTGTAATTTTTTGATAAATTGGAAGTTGAGATTTAACAAGAAGAAGTAATTAGTTTGGAGTTGTGAATTAAGTAATTGAAAGGAGATAAAGTGATTTGAGAGGACAGAGGCCTTGTAAGAAAAGAATTGCGAAGAATAGTATAGTGTGAACCTGAATTGTTCTATAGACTAGAAAATAAAGAAATAATTTCACAGAATATTGTTTTATCTACCCGAGCCCTAGCTCGCATATTACATTGGTGTCAGAAGCGGGATAAAATTTATTCTGTGAATAACTATTTCCGTGGTGTGAAGTTGCACAAGCAAAAAAAAAAAAAAGAAAAAAAAAAAAAAAAACCTTTTCTGTGTTGAGTTAATTTAGTTGCGCAAAATGGGTCGCAAATTGGGAAAACTAACTATAATTCAACTAAAGGCAGAACTCAGTAAGCGGAACCTCGACACAACTGGGGGAAAAGATGCCCTACTGATTCGCCTGGAAGAAGCAGTAACGCAGGAAGGTGAAAATCCGCACGACGTTGAGTTTGACGTGGAAGAGGAACCAGCAAGTACAGCAGCCGACCCGGGTATAACAAGTCTGCTCCTGCAACTTAAGTTAATCATGGACGAACAAAAGAAAGCAATAGAAGATCAAAGGAATTCTCTAGAACTTAAGCTGGACGAACAAAAGAAAGCGATGGACGAACAAAAGAAAGCAATGGGCGACCAAAGGAATTCTCTAGAACTTAAGCTGGACGAACAAAAGAAAGCAATGGACGAACAAAAGAAAGCAATGGACGAACAAAAGAATTCTCTAGAACTTAAGCTGGATGAACAAAAGAAAGCAATGGACGAACAAAAGAATTCTCTAGATGCTCTGGAAAGTAAACTTGATGAGCAAAACAAGAACTTGAAATCCAAATTCGAACTGATCGAAGAGAAAATCGAGAAGGTCGAGACGCAACTCGAAAAAGTCGAAACTAGATTCGATGAAAATTTTGAAAAACATGAAACTCAGTTCGGGAAGATAGAGACTCAGTTTGAAAAAGTGGATACGCAATTCGAGATAGTAGGAAAGGAAGTCGAAAATCTTGCTAAGGAGCTCAGCAACGTGAAGAGACAGAAAGCACGCTAATATTCCACGGACGGTCTGAGAAGAAAGGAGATGCAGCCTCCTATCTTCGATGGTCAAACATCATGGCCAATCTATAAAAGGCAATTCGAAGCGGCCGCAATGACCAATAGCTGGGACGATGAAGAGAAGTCCATTGCACTCACACTTGCACTGACTGGTCCAGCTGCGGAGCTCTTGCAGACCATCCCGGAAGATAAACAGCAGAACTACGACTCTCTGGTTCAGGCTATCGAGATGCGGTTTGGGGATGAACACATACAGCAGGTGTACAGGGTTCAGCTGCGTAGTCGAGTCCAGAAAAGGGGGGAAACGCTCCAACAGTTGCAAGCGGATATAGAGCGACTAGCCCATCTTTCATACCCTAAAGCCGGTGAGGAGCTTATCAACGAAATGGCGGTGGAAGTTTTTATTCAGGCCATAGAGGACAGGCAATTGCAAATGGCTGTAAGGATGGCTGAAAAGCGAACACTCCCCGAGGCATTGGCATTCGCTTTGTCAATGAAGGCTGCGGACCAAGCATACCGTGTCAGGGAAATGTCCGTCGTGGAATGCTCATGCCAGAGAACAGCCGTCATGGATGAAGACAGAGCTCGCTGAAGTCAAATCCGTTGCTGGAATTGCAACCAAACCGGACACCTACAACGGCAGTGCAGAAGTGCACCTAGACGAGGAAATTGTCCACATTGCACCAGTAGGAGAAGCAGAGAGGAAGCATCTGGCTATCAGTCAGACTTACCAAAACCAGCAGTCGGGAAATGCGTAAGGACCAGCTTCGCGGGGCAGAAGTTGGTTACTGGAATCGAGGCCCCCAGGACCACCATTCAAGTTTCGCAAACCAAACGGGGTAACATGCGTTTCTGGTGGCAGATATATGTGACGAGTGCATCATCAGAATAGACTTCATGAAAGCAAATGAAGTAATCCTGGACATCGGGATGCAAGTACTGAGGTATCGAAATGTGGAGATTCCGATGGTGTACGGAAACGGGAATGCCGTAGCTCTCAGGACAGTCATCAGCAAAGACGAAGTTTTGCCGCCGTCTTCAGAGACAATCATTTGGACGAAGCTGGAAGGTGATCTTGGGAGCCACCGATTCTACATAGTAGAACCAGACCCAGAGAAGAATTCTCAAGACTACATCGTGGGAGAGACGTTAGTCGAACCAAAGAACACCATGGTTCCAGTGAGAGTTTTGAACGCAAGACCGCACACTGTCAAACTAAGGCGAGGGGAGGTGACTGGAAAATGCACGCCGATTACCGCCGCACAGTGGTTCCATTTGTATGGGAAGTGCGGTCAAAACTCTAAATTTAATTTTAACTGATGGAAAATAAATTAAATAATTAAAAAGTGATTTGTTTTAAATATTATTTTATTTTGCAAAGAATTATATCAATAAATTTAAAATTTCTTTGCACAAAGTCGATTTTTGATTTTTTTTTTAATTTCTTTCGTTAGAAAGCAAAGGGTCTGAAGTCAGCAGTAATCTATTTAACAAATCGGTGTTTGTTGATATCCTTGATATTTTTCTCGTGTTTTTTGAACGAAAAAACTTGACATCCTTATTTTTAGCTTCAGCTGCCTCCTCCGTAAATTGGCCTATAGGTAGTATGGAATGTTTCACGATTTGTCCTCCATGAATTAGAAACTTGTGTACTGAAGCTGGCAATGGGTACCAAGGGTATTCTGTAACGATTTCTCGGGCTGTTTCTTGTGCGTATTCTTGAAAAGTTTCTGCATTAATTGCAAAACAGCTTGCCAAAGTTTTTAAAATAACAGCACATCTTTCGATAATCGATTGCTTTACACCAGTTATTTTGGAAGATTCAGATGGGTTTGCAAAAAATCTTCGGGTAGTATTGCCATCATTTGAATTCGCTCCACCTTGTTTCGGCTTGTCAACTATCAACTCAATCTTCTTAAATTCTCCTTGGATACGTTTTTTTTTGTGCGTCCGAAAGATGTTTTTCATTGCTTCCTGTGCGCCATTTTTTGAAATCCAACCGATAAGCTAAATGAATGAAGAATTCAAAAAATCTTATCCATGCATGCAGTGGAGATATGCCGAAATCTAAGAAATCTTCATTGATGGTTCTTTCTAAGGAGCTTCGAATGTCATTCATATTACTTGGTTTTGCTCCACAAATATAGCATACTTGTTGTGAAGCCGTATGTGACAAGGAATTGCATATCTTACCGTCAACCATTGTCAATTTAAGTATATGCTTTACGCTGATAAAACGGTCCGATATATTAATAATTGTTTCATTGAGTTCGTTTATTTGGCTCTGTATATATTCTTGCTCCGCTCTGCTCAAGTCTGCCGTTTCTTTTTTTTAATTGAAAACGTATGGGTCGGCAGTATCGAGTTGATCCTGGTCGAGGATTTTGCCATACAATTTTCTTTTCAGATTCAGAGCCCTCTTGCGAAAAAAGTTGTATTGGAACATATGATGTTATAAACATATCCGAATCGCTGAATTCGCTGGATATTCTTTGCTTGTATTCGGACTGTCCACTGCTTCCATCAAAGCCCCATTTGCCGATTAGAGTTAGATTACCTAAATCAAGAGTTCATGTAGCCGCAGTGAAATTATATTTTTACAAAAGACGAACACAACATGTGGTTTTATTCAGACGAGCAACACTATTATATTGGCAACTGAACTTATCGGTTGCAACAAACACAAAACACTTTTACTACTAACACAGTAAAAAAATGAAGGGACAAGTTTTACAATATAACACAAAACTTTGTTTTTAATTTTTTTTATTACCGAAATCATAATCCAAATTTTCAAAAGTTTCTCGTTGGGATTCTACGATGCGTTCAGCTGTATGATTAACGAGTCCTTGAAGCGAAACTTCAGCTAATGAATAAGATATTTTTATTGTTTGAAGTGCTGGGTAACATTCTTGTTTCGCTTTAAGAACTTTTACATAGCTTGGAAAAACATCGGCTTCAGTTTTTTGGTTTACCAAGTTCCTGATGACTTGGTACTGATGTTTTGACAATTTTGCCTCAACCAAAAGCTTCAAAGCATCATTTGAATCAAGTTGTTTAATTTGAACATTTTCTTTGAACTGACATTTTTTTAAAGCACAAGCGATATCTTCATCGATGACGTCAACGATCTCTGCAATACGTCTCCTCTTCGTTCTAGACGAGCTTTCCAAAAATGGCTTTTTTGGTCTGCCTTGACGTGTTTGCGAATTATTCTCATCTGCTCGGTCTTGTACAGAACTAAAATCTTCCTCGAAATCGAGCCAGGCACTGTTTTTAGGTAAAAGTATGTTTTTTTTCTTTGAGCAAGCCTCCCACCTTCTTTGAAAGGATTTACAGAGGTTACTTATCTTCTTTTTTGCTTCTAAATCTCCGATTTTATAAATTTGTTTAAAAATTGTCCATGTTTCGTTAGATCTTGCATAACTGCCACCTTTCTTCACCGAATGCCAAATGTTAAAAATATCTATTCGCTTGATCATATTGCTTCAATCTAAAAAAAAGTGGAAATCAGTGTTTTACTTCGGGTCAAAATTTTAAGGTTTGCGCCAATCTGCGCTCAAAAAGCCATACATATTCTGAAAGAAGGAAAATAGCTCTAAATTTTGATGTATAAATTATAACCGGCATTTATCGGCACTTGATGTGTTTTTCTTTAGAAAAACACGAAAAATTAAAAAAAAAAAAACACAAATCATGCCTCAGTTCCAATGGAGGTCAAAAAAAAAAAAATCTTCAGAAAACCATTTAAATCCCTTCATTATATATTGTTTTATTATTCGCATCACCTTTTTTCCAAAATTAACTTTAAACAATCTACTAAAATTGATTAATGCTAAGTCCTGTTTTCAGATTTTTTTTTTTTTTTTAACTGCGAAAAACACTCAAATTTGTGATGCGACTGACAACCAACAACTAATTTTAAATCAGAAATCTTACTGTCACTTAACTGTCCCGTTATCATAGATAATTACTACATTAAAAAAAAACAATTTGATTAACTTTGAAATTTTGACTTTTGGCCTATGGGAGGAACCACTGTGCGCCGTCGCAACAATATCTGAACGTGATGCTCCAAAACCTCTCCCATCACCTTGGACAGCGGAAACGAGAGAGACGATTCTCCAGTCCAGTGAGCTGAATCAGGAGCGGCGAAGTGTGGCAGAGAATCTTATCAATGAGTACGCTGATGTATTTGCCTCACAGGACAGAGAATACTTCCGAACACACCTGGTACAACATCGAATAGACACTGGTGATACTAGACCAATTCGTTAGCCTGCTAGGCGCCTTCCATTGGCAAAGCAGACAGAAGTTGCAGAGATGGTGTCGGCAATGGAGAAAGAAGGTCTGATTGAAAGTTCCAAAAGTGCGTGGGCATCACCGGTTGTACTGGTTAAGGAGAAAGATGGCAGCACGCGGTTCTGCGTGGACTATCGGCAGCTCAATTACGTCAAAAAGAAAGATAGCTACCCTCTGCCACGGATTGACGACACGCTAGACACACTATCAGGAGCCCGATGGTTTTCCACTCTCGACTTGAAGAGTGGCTACTGGCAGGTACAGATCCATCCAGAAGACCGGGAAAAAACCGCCTTCACCGCAGGAAATGGGCTATGGCAATTCACGGTAATGCCATTTGGGCTGTGCAATGCTCCGGCTACTTTCGAGCGATTGATGGAATGTGTCCTGCAAGGGTTAACATGGGAAACCTGTTTGGTATACTTGGATGATGTCATCGTAATAGGAAAAAACGTTTGCGCAACACCGAGACAATCTAAGGGATGTGTTTCAAAGGCTTCGAAGTGCCCACCTGAAGCTCAACCCCAAGAAGTGCGCACTGTTTAGAGCGGAAGTCAAGTACCTGGGACACATAATTTCAGCGAAAGGAGTGAGAACCGATCCAGAGAAGGTCGAAGCGGTGAAAAACTGGCCAGTCCCCAAAGACAAACACCAACTAAGGAGCTTCCTGGGCCTAGCCACCTACTACAGACGGTTCGTGAAGGATTTTGCCGGGATCGCAAAGAGCTTGCACCAGTTGACGGAAAAGGGGAAACAATTCAAATGGTCAGTTGAGTGCGAGAAGAGCTTCAAGGCACTTAAACAACGGCTATGCGATGCCCCGATACTAGCTTACCCCACTCCCGGGGAAACGTTCATTGTGGATGCAGATGCTAGTAATGTCGGGGTAGGAGCCGTACTCTCCCAGGTGCATGATGGCCAAGAGAAGGTGGTTGCGTACTTCAGCAAGGTGCTCTCTAAGCCAGAAAGGAACTTGTAGCTTTGATCTTGGCTACGAAGCATTTTCACAAGTACCTCTACGGGAGGAAGTTCGTTCTTCGCACAGACCATGCAGCCTTAAAATGGCTATTACAGTTCAAGAGTCCTGAGGGTCAGGTCGCAAGATGGATCGAAAGGCTGCAAATATTGGACTACGAAATACAGCATCGTAAAGGAGGGCTCCACTCTAATGCGGATGCACTGTCCCGGCGACCATGCAGAACGGATTGTAAACATTGTGCGCGTCAGGAAGAACGGGAGCTGGTTTCCATCCAAAGAATGAGAGCCGAACCTATCGCCGGCTGGAGTGTAGATGAGATCCGGAACGCTCAGAAGGAAGACCCGGATATCGAGCCGATTCTGGCCTGGAAGAAGGACATGGAGAAGCCGGATCATCAGAACATCTCTCACAGAAGCCCGACCTTAAAGGCATATTTTGCTTGTCGTGCCGCAGACGAGGGTCAAGGAGGTGTTACAGGAAATGCATGGCGGGGCGTCCGGAGGCCACTTGGGAGTGAATAAGACGTTAGAAAAGGTACGAGAACGTTTTTATTGGTTAAAAGCGAAGGAAGATATCGAAGACTGGTGCAGAAAATGCGACGTGTGTGCAGCTAGCAAGGGTCCGAGAATCAAAACTCGAGGTAAGATGCACCAATACAACGTGGGAGCACCTTTCGAACGAATCGCCATTGACATCGCAGGGCCCTTTCCCGAAACCGACAATGGTAATCGGTATATACTCGTAGTGATGGACTACTTCAGTAAGTGGCCGGAAGCGTTTCCGATCCCTAACCAGGAAGCCAGAACCGTGGCGGAGCAGATCGTCTACAATTGGGTTAGCAGATTCGGTGTGCCCTTGGAATTGCATTCTGACCAAGGGCGGAACTTCGAGTCAATAATCTTCGAAGAGATGTGTCAACTACTCGGAATCAAAAAGACAAGGACAACCCCGCTTCATCCACAGTCGGACGGTATAGTGGAGCGTTTCAATATTACTTTGGACGAACATCTCTCGAAGGTCGTAGGTGACTACCAACGGGATTGGGACCGGCAGATTCCCTTGTTTTTGATGGCCTATAGAAGTGCCGTGCATAGCACTACTCGGCATACGCCGTTCGAAATCTTATTTGGTGGAATAGCTCGTTTACCCAGTGAGGTGAAATTTGGATCTCCTACCAATGAGCCCAGAAATGAAGAAGAGTACGTGACGGACCTTAGGGAAAGGCTTAGGGACATACACCAAAGGACCAGAAGCCAGATTAAGATGGCAAGCGACCGCATGAAGACCAGGTATGATGCCAAGGTAACAACGTCAGGATTCCAGGAAGGAGATCTGGTGTGGCTGTATAATCCCCATCGCCAAAAGGGGAAATCACCTAAATTGCAGTGGAACTGGGAAGGTCCCTACAGAATAGTAACCCTCACCAACGATGTTGTCTACCGCATCCAGCAAGGACCAAGGGCCAAAATGAAAGTGGTTCATGTGGACCGACTGAGTCGATACAATGGCCGAAATGAGGATGCACTTGTTCGGGACGAAAACGTCTAAGAGGGGGGCAGTGTAGCATAATAATAACTACGTTCCCTAAAAGTATGATGCAACAAATTCCGAAGTGACTTTTCATTCTGGCAGAATTTTGGTTCGAAGTGTCCTTTCGTTTGAGGTTCGTGTCTGCGGTTTCCACAGTTCATGTCTACGAAAGAGACGGATAATATCACGGAATTATAACTGCAAGAATGATTGTCATCTTGGAATTTCTCTTGTTCCAGTGGTCGAAGAATTTGCTAGAAGTTTCTGGCTATCAGAAACTTCTGCTATATAAGGACAGATGGCGATCAAAAGGGTGCAGTAGTTTCTAAACTGTGGCGAAGAGATTAGAAAAGTGATAATGGGCGAAGTTGTAATTTTGTGATAAATTGGAAGTTGAGATTTAACAAGAAGAAGTAATTAGTTTGGAGTTGTGAATTAAGTAATTGAAAGGAGATAAAGTGATTTGAGAGGACAGAGACCTTGTAAGAAAAGAATTGCGAAGAATAGTATAGTGTGAACATGAATTGTTCTATAGACTAGAAAATAAAGAAATAATTTCACAGAATATTGTTTTATCTACTCGAGCCGTAGCTCGCATATTACAATATTGTAGCATAATAATAACTACGCTCCTATGTCTATGCAGCAAATTCCGAAGTGACTTTCCATTCTGGCAGAATTTTGGTTCAAACTGTCCTTTCATTCGAGGTTCGTATCTGGGACGAAGTCTCCACAGCTCATGTCAACGAAAGAGACGAATAATATCAGGGATAAAAGGGAATTAAAACTGCAAGAATTATTTCTCTTGTTCCAGTGGTCGAAGAATTTGCTAGAAGTATACATCTCTTCGCCACGGTTCTAAACCAACTGTGTCTTTTTTGACCGCCATCTGTCCTTATATAGCAGAAGTTTCTGATAGCCAGAAACTTCTGCTATATAAGGACAGATGGCGATCAAAAAAGACACAGTTGGTTTAGAACCGTGGCGAAGAGATTGGAAAAGTGATAATGGGCGAAGTTGTAATTTGGTGATAAATTGAAAGTTGAGAGTGAACAAGAAAAAGTAATTAGTTTGGATTTGTGAATTAAGTAATTGAAAGGAGATAAAGTGATTTGAGAGGAAAGAGACCTTGTAAGAAAAGAATTTGCGAAGAATAGTATAGTGTGAACTTGAATTGTTCTATAGACTAGAAAATAAAGAAATAAATTTCACAGAATATCGTTTTATCTACTCGAGCCGTAGCCAGCATAGTACATTGGTGTCAGAAGTGGGATAAAACTTATTCTGTGAATAATTATTTCCGTGGTGTGAAATTGAAAAAAAAAAAAAAAAAAAAAAACGATTTCTGTGTTGAGTTAATTAGTTGCGCAAAATGGGTCGCAAATTGGGAAAACTAACTATAACTCAACTAAAGGCAGAACTCAGTAAGCGGAACCTCGACACAACTCTGGGAAAAGATGCCCTGCTGATTCGTCTGGAAGAAGCAGTAACGCAGGAAGGTGAAAATCCGCACGACGTAGAGTTTGACGTGGAAGAGGAACCAGCAAGTACAGCAGCCGACCCGGGTATAACAAGTCTGCTCCTGCAACTTAAGTTAGTCATGGACGAACAAAAGAAAGCAATAGAAGACCAAAGGAATTCTATAGAACTTAAGCTGGACGACCAAAAGAAAGCAATGGACGAACAAAAGAAAGCAATGGACGAACAAAAGAAAGCAATGGACGAACAAAAGAATTCTCTAGATGCTCTGGAAAGTAAACTTGATGAGCAAAACAAGAACTTGGAATCCAAATTCGAAGTGATCGAAGAGAAAATCGGGAAGGTCGAGACGCAACTCGAAAAAGTCGAAACTAGATTCGATGAAAATTTTGAGAAACATGAAACTCAGTTCGGGAAGATAGAGACTCAGTTTGAAAAAGTAGAAAAGCAAGTCGAAAATCTTGCTAAGGAGCTCAGCAACGTGAAGAGACAGAAAGCACGGGAATATTCCACTGACGGTCTGAGAAGAAAGGAGATGCAGCCTCCTATCTTCGATGGTCAAACATCATGGCCAATTTATAAGAGGCAATTCGAAGCGGCCGCAATGACCAATAGCTGGGACGATGAAGAGAAGTCTATTGCACTCACGCTTGCACTGAGGGGTCCAGCTGCGAAGCTCTTGCAGACCATCCCGGAAGATAAACAGCAGAACTACGACTCTCTGGTTCAGGCTATCGAGATGCGGTTTGGGGATGAACACATGCAGCAGGTGTACAGGGTTCAGCTGCGTAGTCGAGTCCAGAAAAGGGGGGAAACGCTCCAACAGTTGCAAGCGGATATAGAGCGACTAGCCCATCTTTCATACCCTAAAGCCGGTGAGGAGCTTATCAACGAAATGGCGGTGGAAGCTTTTATTCAGGCCATAGAGGACAGACAACTGCAAATGGCTGTAAGGATGGCTGAAACGCGAACACTCCCCGAGGCATTGGCATTCGCTTTGTCAATGAAGGCTGCGGACCAAGCATACCAGGGAATACACCGTGTCAGGGAAATGTCCGTCGTGGAATGCTCATGCCAGAGAACAGCCGTCATGGATGAAGACAGAGCTCGCTGAAGTCAAATCCGTTGCTGGAATTGCAACCAAACCGGACACCTACAACGGCAGCGCAGAAGTGCACCTAGACGAGGAAATTGTTCACATTGCGGAAGTAGGAGAAGCAGAGAGGAAGCATCTGGCGGTGATAACATCCATCCTGTCAGTCAGACTTACCAAAACCAGCAGTCGGGAAATGCGTAAGGACCAACTTCGCGGGGCAGAAGTTGGTTACTGGAATCGAGGCCCCCAGGACCACCACTCAAGTTTCGCAAACCAAACGGGGTAACAAGAGCCTGACAGTGGAGGCACTAATCAACGAGAAGAAGTGCGTAGCCACCATCGACACAGGTGCCACTGCCTCCATTGTAAGAAGAGATATCGTCAAAAGCTCCTGGCTGCACAACACCAACAGCTACTGCCTGAAGACTGCAACAGGGGAAATGGCGAAGGTATTTGGAGAAGTTCGTCTTACGATTACTCTGGCAGGACTGACGTTCTCCCATGCGTTTCTGGTGGCAGATATATGCGACGAGTGCATCATCGGAGTAGACTTCATGAAAGCAAATGAAGTAATCTTGGGCATCGGGATGCAAGTACTGAGGTATCGAAATGTGAAGATTCCGATGGTGTACGGAAATGAGAATGCCGTAACTCTCAGGACAGTCATCAGCAAAGTCGAAGTTTTGCCGCCGTCTTCAGAGACAATCATTTGAACGAAGCTGGAAGGTGATCTTGGGAGCCACCGATTCTACATAGTAGAACCAGACCCAGAGAAGAATTCTCAAGACTACATCGTGGGAAAGACGTTAGTCGAACCAGAGAACACCATGGTTCCAGTGAGGGTTTTGAACGCAAGACCACACACTGTCAAACTAAGGAGAGGGGAGGTGACTGGAAAATGCACGCCGATTACCGCCGGCGCAACAATATCTGAACGTGATGCTCCAAAACCTCTTCCATCACCTTGGACAGCGGAGAGACGATTCTCCAGTCCAGTGAGCTGAATCAGGAGCAGCGAACTATGGCAGAGAATCTTATCAATGAGTACGCTGATGTATTTGCCTCACAGGACGGAGAATACGGCCGAACACACCTGGTACAACATCGAATAGACACTGGTGATACTAGACCAATTCGTCAGCCTGCTAGGCGCCTTCCATTAGCAAAGCAGACAGAAGTTGCAGAGATGGTAACGGCAATGGAGAAAGAAGGTCTGATTGAAAGTTCCAAAAGTCCGTGGGCATCACCGGTTGTACTGGTTAAGAAGAAAGATGGCAGCACGCGGTTCTGCGTGGACTATCGGCAGCTCAATTACGTCACCAAGAAAGACAGCTACCCTCTGCCACGGATTGACGACACGCTAGACACACTATCAGGAGCCCGATGGTTTTCCACTCTCGACTTGAAGAGTGGCTACTGGCAGGTACAGATCCATTCAGAAGACCGGGAGAAAACCGCCTTCACCGCAGGAAATGGGCTATGGCAATTCACGGTAATGCCATTCGGGCTGTGCAATGCCCCGGCGACTTTCGAGCGATTGATGCAATGTGTCCTGCAAGGGTTAACATGGAAAACCTGTTTGGTATACTTGGATGATGTCATCGTCGTAGGAAAAACGTTTGCGCAACACCGAGACAATCTAAGGGATGTGTTTCAAAGGCTTCGAAGTGCCCACCTGAAGCTCAACCCCAAGAAGTGCGCCCTGTTTAGAGCGGAAGTCAAGTACCTGGGACACATAATTTCAGCGAAAGGAGTGAGAACCGATCCGGAGAAGGTCGAAGCGGTGAAAAACTGGCCAGTCCCCAAAGACAAACACCAACTAAGGAGCTTCCTGGGCCTAGCCACCTACTACAGACGGTTCGTGAAGGATTTTGCCGGGATCGCAAAGAACCTGCACCAGTTGACGGAAAAGGGAAAACAATTCAAATGGTCAATTGAGTGCGAGAAGAGCTTCAAGGCACTTAAACAACGGCTATGCGATGCCCCGATACTGGCTTACCCCACTCCCGGGGAAACGTTCGTTGTGGATGCAGATGCTAGTAATGTCGGGGTAGGAGCCGTACTCTCCCAGGTGCATGACTTCCAAGAGAAGGTGGTTGCGTACTTCAGCAAGGTGCTCTCTAAGCCAGAAAGGAACTACTGCGTGACAAGGCGGGAACTTCTAGCTTTGATCTTGGCTACGAAGCATTTTCACAAATACCTCTACGGGAGGAAGTTCGTTCTTCGCACAGACCATGCAGCCTTAAAATGGCTATTACAGTTCAAGAGTCCTGAGGGTCAGGTCGCAAGATGGATCGAAAGGCTGCAAATCTACGACTACGAAATACAGCATCGTAAAGGAAAACTCCACTCTAATGCGGATGTACTGTCCCGGAGACCATGCAGAACGGATTGTAAACATTGTGCGCGTCAGGAAGAACGGGAGCTGGTTTCCATCCAAAGAATGAGAGCCGAACCTATCGCCGGCTGGAGCGTAGATGAGATCCGGAACGCCCAGAAGGAAGACCCGGATATCGAGCCGATTCTGGCCTGGAAGGAGAACATGGAGAAACCGGATCATCAGGACATCTCTCACAGAAGCCCGACCTTAAAGGCATATTTTGCGCAGTGGGACTCCCTCCATGTCCAAGAAGGTGTTCTGAGAAGAAAATGGGAATCCTCCGACGGAAAGTCGTTTGTAATGCAGCTTGTCGTACAGCGGACGAGGGTCAAGGAGGTGTTACAGGAAATGCATGGCGGGGCGACCGGAGGCCACTTGGGAGTGAATAAGACGCTAGAAAAGGTACGAGAACGTTTTTATTGGTTAAAAGCGAAGGAAGATATCGAAGACTGGTGCAGAAAATGCGACGTGTGTGCAGCTAGCAAGGGTCCGAGAATCAAAACTCGAGGTAAGATGCACCAATACAACGTGGGAGCACCTTTCGAACGAATCGCCATCGACATCGCAGGGCCCTTTCCGGAAACCGACAATGGTAATCGGTATATACTCGTAGTGATGGACTACTTCAGTAAGTGGCCGGAAGCGTTTCCGATCCCTAACCAGGAAGCCAGAACCGTGGCGGAGCAGATCGTCTACAATTGGGTTAGCAGATTCGGTGTGCCCTTGGAATTGCATTCTGACCAAGGGCGGAACTTCGAGTCAAGAATCTTCCAAGAGATGTGTCAACTACTCGGAATCAAAAAGACAAGGACAACCCCGCTTCATCCACAGTCGGACGGTATGGTGGAGCGTTTCAATAGGACTTTGGACGAACATCTCTCGAAGGTCGTAGGTGACTACCAACGGGATTGGGACCGGCAGATTCCCTTGTTTTTGATGGCCTATAGAAGTGCCGTGCATAGCACTACTCGACATACGCCGTTCGAAATCTTATTTGGTGGAATAGCTCGTTTACCCAGTGAGGTGAAATTTGGATCTCCTTAGGGAAAGGCTTAGGGACATACACCAAAGGACCAGAAGCCAGATTAAGATGACGAGCGACCGCATGAAGACCAGGTATGATGCCAAGGCAACAACGTCAGGATTCCAGGAAGGAGATCTGGTGTGGCTGTATAATCCCCATCGCCAAAAGGGGAAATCACCTAAATTACAGCGGAACTGGGAAGGTCCCTACAGAATAGTAACCCGCATCAACGATGTTGTCTACCGCATCCAGCGATTACCGAGGGCCAAAATGAAAGTGGTTCATGTGGACTGACTGAGTCGATACAATGGCCGAAATGAGGATGCACTTGTTCGGGACGAACACGTCTAAGAGGGGGGCAGTGTAGCATAATAATAACTACGCTCCTATGTCTATGCAGCAAATTCCGAAGTGACTTTCCATTCTGGCAGAATTTTGGTTCAAACTGTCCTTTCATTCGAGGTTCGTGTCTGGGACGAAGTCTCCACAGCTCATGTCAACGAAAGAGACGAATAATATCAGGGATAAAAGGGAATTAAAACTGCAAGAATTATTTCTCTTGTTCCAGTGGTCGAAGAATTTGCTAGAAGTTTCTGGCTATCAGAAACTTCTGCTATATAAGGACAGATGGCGATCAAAAAAGACACAGTTGGTTTAGAACTGTGGCGAAGAGATTGGAAAAGTGATAATGGGCGAAGTTGTAATTTGGTGATAAATTGAAAGTTGAGATTTAACAAGAAAAAGTAATTAGTTTGGATTTGTGAATTAAGTAGTTGAAAGGAGATAAAGTGATTTGAGAGGAAAGAGACCTTGTAAGAAAAGAATTTGCGAAGAATAGTATAGTGTGAACTTGAATTGTTCTATAGACTAGAAAATAAAGAAATAAATTTCACAGAATAATTGTTTTATCTACTCGAGCCGTAGCTCGCATGTTACAATATAATCCAATTCGATGTGATACATAAATTTTAACATCTCTCATTAAATTTGTCATTATTTTCTTTTTCGGCTTCGGTATGCTCAGCAGGTATGCTATTTATATATCTATGCCAATTACATACATCTTCAATCTTCAATCTTTACTTTACTTATTGTAAATGAATCAAATTCTATACAATTTTTATGTTTATCTGTAAATGGATGAGTTTGCATATGCTGTAAATATTCCTTCATTTCTGTAGTATTTGTAACATAAAACTCATTTAATTTGTTTAGGGTAATTGCGGGAGAGATGCCGCGTCGGGATAGATGCCGCACCCTATCAAATTCATACATCTAGTCATCCACGCAAATAAATTGTTTTGCTTTTAGTCCGTTAGGTATTTAAACGAAAACGTGGAAAAAAAAAACTATTTACATATCGCATGTAACGCGAGTTTTTTCTCATTGTTTTGTTTTTTGCACCCCTTCACGCTATGGAAATTTTCAGTATGTTACTACTTGTCTATCCAGAAACAGGTTGTCGCGTGTTTTCTCAAGCGTTTTGTGTCATTAATTAGTGTTAAAAGAAGTGATTGGTGTGATTTTTGTTTTGTTTTCTTTTTTTGTTAGTTATGAAGCGTGGTGCGGCATTTCTCCCTCACTACAGGGATAGACGCCGCACTTTTTTTTTTTTATAAGATGCCGCATGTTGAATTTGTTATTTTTTTTTTTTTGGTTATATGTTATGCCGCGAAAATATACAAGAAAAACCAACAGTGGAAGTTGGAGCGAAGAGGCGATGGAAGAAGCGAGAAAAAGTATTGAAGAAGAAAATTATTTGGCGTACCGGCTAGAACGCTGTCGAGACGGTTAAAAGACGGAAATTTTGCGAAAAAACCGCTCGGCTTTATGAGTAATTATTTACTTAATTAGTTATGGCACTCCATTATCTATATAATTTTTAAAATCTACTGACAGGTGTTCTTGGAATAGAAATGGAAAAAAAGCTAGCCGTACTCGTACACATAAAAAAATAAAATTAGCGTCTGCTGGTTTTGCCGTTGACAGGGAAGGTGTTCGCTTGGCGTTTGAGCTAGCGGAGAAAATGAATGTCAAACATAAATTTAGCCTAACAACAAAAAAAGCTGGCTATGCTTGGCTTGTCTTGTTTTTGAAAAGGAATAGGGACATTTCGCTGAGACAATTAGAAGGACTTTCCATTTCCCGTGCTCAAGGTATGAATCGATCGGCAACAAATGACTTCTTTGAAGTTCTTGAGAAACTTTTAAAAGAAAACAATTATAATATGGATGAAAGTGGATTACAACGGAATAATAAACCGGGAAAGGTGTTGACGCAAAAAGGTGTTACAGACGTCCATGTGGTTACTGCTTAGGAGAAAGGAGAAAGTGTCACCGTAGTAGCGTGTTGTAACGCTGAGGGTAACTTCTTACCACCTGTTTTGATAATGAAAGGAGTGAACAAAAAAGCAGAGTTTGTGGATGGATTACCAAGTGGCTCTGAAGTTTATATGAACAAAAAATCATCCTACATCAACGCTGAATTATTTTTTAAATGGTTAAAAGATCATTTCATGCCACGGAAACCTGCAGGTAAGACACTTCTAATCTTGGATGGTCACACGTCTCACAGCAACGCCTTCGAGATGCTCGAATTTGCTGAAAACAACGACATCATTATCCTCTGCTTACCTAGCCACTCTACCCAAGCGTTGCAACCTTTGAATCGAAGTTTTTTTAAGCCTTTAAAATCGTTTTTCAATAACGAAGCCAAAGTTTGGATGAAATATCAGAAAACAGAACCATTTCGAGTTATCAGGCCGTCTGATATGCTTCCTTAGCATATCAGACTCGGCTGCAGTTGAAGCTGACCAATCGGCAGCTATTCCTTTAGAAACGATGACTTATGTCCTGAATCGGACTTAGAACCCGCAGTTCAAACCACCAGCAATACCTCGAACTTGGAACTGGTTATTCCAATCACCAACAATACATCGAATACCTGTAATCACTCTGAAAATGAAACGCACATCTCATCATGTTTCAATAAGCCTATGTCAACAAAACTCCTACAAGAAATTTCACCAGTACCAAAAATTGAGCCGGCTGAAAATCCTAATGTTTGTGCCAAATGTTGGGAAAATTATTTTTCGACCAAAAGACGGGAGGATTGGATCCAATGTACGAAATGTAGCAAATGGCTGCATGAAAACTGCACACGCTACAAAATACCAGAATCTTCCCTTTCTGTGGACGTGACGAAGAGCAAAAAAAAACACACTGGGCATAAAAATTAAATAAAAAAAAAAAACACACATGTTGGGAGAGATGGCACACCTAACATATTTTATTTTATTATTAATATTTATGAAAAAAGTTCTATTTTCTTATTTAAGTAATTTATTATGGTAGAAAATAAATCCGTATTTAAGTTTTATTGAAAATTAAAGTTTGTTTTACTTTTATAAAAAAAATTACATCCATTTTTAAAAAAGCGCGGCATCTCTCCCGCAATTACCCTATTTCGTCCGAGTGTGGAATATCATATATCTTTTTGATTGTAGCTTCATCTTCGTTTGGAAACATTAGAAATTTGTTATCGTCTGTTAGATTGTCTTCAATAATTTTAACTATATTTTTTGGAAACTTGTGAAATTTATTAGTTAGATTTTTATTCAAATCAAAATCATTCACTATGTCTATAGATTGATTATACAATTCTTTAATATGATCACATGCAGATGAATTCATTTTGATTGCAAATTTTTCTCTCCTCAATGTGTCTTCATCAAACTAACTTTACGTAATAATCATGAAACGATCAATTAGGTACGACATTCCATTTAATCAATTGGAATATTGGTAAATGTATAAGAGAATATGGAAAAAAAACCAAACAGATCAAATTATTATTGAAGAATATCATACGATTAATAAAGAAAAAGAAACAAAGGCAATTGTTTTGGTGTTATTTTTATCAGGTTTGAAATGCAAACATAATGAACATGAAATGTCATATATTTTCATTGTGTCTTCATATGTTTATTCATAGTCTTGAAATTGAATAAATAGTGGAACCATACTCTGATTTCAAATTATAAGTTGTTTTGTGGTCAACGTGTTGGTAGAATGGATATTGAAGTGGAATTAAGACAGCTCGATACAATAAAGATCTGGAACCTAGTAAAAGGTTTACGAGTAGAGTATAACATCAAAGGAAGTAAGGAATGCACAACAAAATATAGAAAGAGGATGTTGTGTAGTTTTGATAACTTTCAAGTAACAAACATTTATATTTTAAATAAATAATCAGTATAATTTTGTGCAGATATTTCTTCCAATGCGATACAATACGATGTCAGAAGCAATGTTGAATAAAATTAACGAAAAGGGATACATACTTACTTATATTGGACCATTAGGCAGATCATCACATATAAAAATTGTAAAAAAGCAATAAATAAATAAAAAAAATCTATTCAGTTGAAATAATGTTGATTTTTATTTTCTTCTTACGAGTATTTGTGTTGAATTTACAAATTCTAATAAAGGCAATACGTTTTCAAGTACACAACATTCATTATGTGTTCATTATTCTCAATGAATTCCTTGACCCACGTTGTCTTTTCAGCTCCCTTAAGGAAAATCTTAGTGTTTGGCATGATGTTTTGCCTCATAAACTGTTTTACACTATTAAAGGTGATAGAACCAGCACTCCAAGTGAGACCATGATGATTTTTTGTTTTTTCATCCAGTTTGCTTGTCTTTGATCCTTTGTCGATAATCTTTCATATTCAAATGGTGGATTAATTAGAAAATTTTGGTATTATACCAAAGCATTTGATTTGAGACAATGCAAACTATATAATTCTTTTTGAACAAGATGATTCAGATATGACATTTTATCAATTCAAGGAGCTGTGTTCCAAATGCTAGAAAGATGCGCATGGGTTCTTGGTCATCGATAAAGATAGCAATATAGAGAAAGGGCGGTATAGAAAATCATTTAAGGAAGTTGTTTCTTTGTAAAGCTATTCAGTCATTAAACATCTATTCATATGATTACATCTGTTTTGAAACCGTTCTGTTTAGAATCGACCCTGTTTTTTTTTGGAACCGCCCTTTTTGAAACCGCCCCTGTTTGAAACCGCCCCTGTTTGAAACCGCCCCTGTTTAAGCCAATAGTTGAACACTTAAAAGAAAACGTGAAAATGATAGAAAAAAAGTAAAACACAAGTATTTGAATTGAATCTTTTTTTATTTCTTTTTTTTTAATTATTTGATTACGAATTAAGTTTCTTGATTATTCGATATTTTTGAATGACCCCAAGCATAGGTACTTATTCCATCTCTACGTATATACCTCTTAGTGACATTATAACTTAACGCTAACATATTAATATTTTGCGTATAAATGTTATGTAATTTACTTTTAAACATAAACATAGACTTATAATTTTTTTTTTTATTAAACACTTATGATAATCTCTTATATTTAAGCTATTAGTTACAGATTTTTGTATGCCCTTTGCTTTTTTATTACTTCACCGTTATCTACGCTAAAGGAATACATTTTTGCTCTTAACCCAACAAACTCCAAAATTTTTCGGGAATTATTTTCATCTTTGAACTTGCCGAGTACTTTACCATTTGTTAGCGGAAAATTGTGAGCATTTTCTTCGGGATACTCTGAGGTGTCAAACCTAGATTTCTCTGAATTAATGATATCGTCATATATATCAGCATAAAAATCATCTGCCGTCAGCGAATAAATAAATAAATCGGTATCCGTATAGTTTAACCGAACTGCTTCATTAAACTTTTGTTTCATATAATCATAATGAAAGTCATACATTATATAGATGGGTTTCCTTTTCTCATTTCAATAGCACACATGTTCGGTGAAAATATAGATTGACTATGAAAATTGGGATTTGCAATTAGATGTCTAGCATTCAATCGAGATTTTTGAGTATCCCAAATTCTTACTATTTTCACATCTTTCGCTTTTCTACATTTTCCATAGTCTTTCCATAAACGCTATTATTCATTAACTTGAAAAAACCTTTTTCAAATTTATTTACAGCTCTCATTCGATGTTCAGTATAACATTATCGTCTTTAAAAATTATCGAAAATTACCATAGGGAAAAGGTTGTGTGTGACATTGCCCAACCATACAAGTTATTCGCATCGAAATTCATAAGGAATTCCTTTAATTTTGAATCATAAGTGGTAACATACTTATTGTTAGCCAAATCATATCGATGACTACACTGACATAAACCCCTTCTTATACCTCGTTTAAAGTTAATCTTTAAAAGTTTTACACTTGAAATGCTCCCATACTTTTTGCGCATGATTGTAATCCTTTTCCAAACACTCTTGATTAGTCATTTTGTTGTAGAACCTAAAAATTGGCGGAAGAGAACACTCTTCAAGCCGTTCCCACGAATCAAGATAATCGTAGGGAAATACGCCTTTCCTAAGCATTAATCTAAAAGATTTATCATTTTTAAAAACTGCCTTGGTATGAACCAAATCATCAATCAACAAATTGTTTGCCAATGAATCTATACTAGATTGAAGGAATCGGTTTGAATCTAAAAACCGCATTTCAAATAAATTGTTGTTTGTCGAAGATATATGTTTAGTGAGTGATATGTAATTCTCTTTGTTTTGCGGTATTATTTTTATGTCTCCGTTAATTTTAGCAAGACTTTTCACAAAAAGATGGCAATCATAACCCGAAAAATTATGTAGCATGATTGGGAAGAATTTTTTTTTACGGTATTCTAAATTGCATTTAGCATGTGCAGGTTACTCTTACATATACTGCATAGGGGTGCTGTGTTCTGGATGTAGTTTTCAAGGTTGGTCAACGAATTCATCGGCAATAGCTTCATTATGATTTCCTTATGCAGGAATATTAGATCTTCTACCAACATTTCAATAAATTTGTCAGGGGCATTTTCTTCTAAAAAATTATTGAATAAGTCTAAAACTTGTCTTGGTTTTTTTTTGTTTTTTAATTTCTTACCTACATATGTTCTCTGTTTATTGTAGTTACTATCAAACGAGCACTTGATATAGTAGGAAAAAATGCATGGTATATGTTGCTGTACATCTGATGTTGATGAAGTTTCTGGATTTGGTGTACAATGACTTATGGGATCTAGAATGGACTCAAAGTCGGCGTATACAGTAAATGGAATATGTAACTTTCTTTCATGTTTCTCAATTTTAATGTTATTCTTCCCTTCCTCAGGCATTATCGTAACCAGTCTGCGGCACTCACTTTTATGTTTCTCTAAATTCAATTAGCTGGAAAACCGTAGTAAATACCCATTACAGAGATGCATTCGCACCTTTTTCTTTGTTATTTGATTTCCCAACAACCTCGATATATTTTTGATGTAGACATAATGCGTTCTACCCTCATCATTTTCACAGAAAAGCTAGTTTATATGGATCCTCTTCTCTTCACCGGTATGATAATATCGACCAATGATGTTGAAATTAGTAGAATTGTTCATTTCATATCCAAAAACATTCACACTAATCTCTGGGTTATTGGTTTCGAAGATTTTCACATCTTTAACTACAAGAGGAAATTTTAGGTTAGTAAAGTTTATAACTTTTCCATTAACTTCTATTGTGTCCTCTCTTTTATCACGTATCTTATAGACTGACGGCCTCTGATGTCACGTACAACTTTTCTATCTAGAGCCGATATAACAGCCCATTTGAAACAGTATTCATCAACATTTTGCACATTTATACACCCTTTCTTATTTTCAATTACTGAGGGCATTTTAAAGTATGAAGAGCCTCGACGAGGTTGATATTTATTGAAATTAAGCTCAATCCTTACAAATGAAAGCACCAACCGCTATCTTTTTCTTGAAATTTGTTTTTTATTTAAAAACTTTTCACTCTATTCTTGAACGCTCCACTAATATATGTAGCTCATATTTTCCCTTAAGACTTGTTTTGCCTTGTCTTTGTGATTATTTTTTCTTTGATGTTGCGCCCATTTCGATTCCTCAACATTCTCTTCACAGATTAAACAGCGCTTATAAACAGTGGATTTTACCTTTTTATTAACCAATTCTGAAGGTTTCTGTGGAGAAAGCTTTATCTTTTGCATCGTACTTCTTAAATGTTCTTCTTCAGCTACTGTGGACGTTGATGGCAATGACGAATGATTAGTTCTCAGAGGTTGTCGAATCTATTAATTGATGTTTCACATCCATGTGATGCTTTAAATTATAATTTCTTGTGAATTCAGCTAAAAATTGTTCACACTTGTATTTTTGTTTTTCCGCGCTACGACATAACTTTACGTATCTTAGTAAAGAACGCTTTTCACTATAAGATTTTTGACATAATTCACAGATATACATTTTTCTTTTTTTCTATTTAAAAAAAAATCTTAAAGAAAACTTGTTCACTTTCAACCACTTAATGATAATTTCTAAGAAGGAGTAACCCTTTATATACCGGGCGAAAAAAAACTACCACAATTATACATATAGTACAGATAATGAAAAAATACCACTTTTGCTTATTCTGAAAGAGTGGGAGAAGAAGATAACAGTTGGAGTTAATAATTAGTCAAAATCAGGGAAACTCAAAACCACAAAACTTATAACAACCCGCGCCAACCCCTACCTCGAACCAAACACGCAAACAATTTCCGTTAACAATTTTACAACTCACAGGATTCCCCTTACCCCCTCCCCACTCCCCGATTCCCGCTCCACACTCCCCAATTCCTCACCCCACAAAAGTATTTCACAATTATTTAATTTTGACAATTATCTATCCAAACCCACAAACGGAAATGATAACAGAAAAAAAAAACAAATTCACGATGACGTCAGCAAAGAAAAAAACAAATTCCCACCCCTCCCTCAATCAACTTATTTCACAATTAAAGTCATTGCCTGCAATCCAATACCCCGTTCCCCGTTACCCGATTCCCGTTCCCCGCCCACCGCTTTCACGATAAACTTCACAATTGTTCACCCACAAACTCAACTGATAACAGAACCATCCAAACCGAAAAAAAAAGTCCAAACTAAACTAACAACAGAACCACACATCCCGCAAAGAAACCCCCCGATGACGTCACCTCGCAACACTAACATATAAAAATGGAAATTCCCGATCACGTCACTGATAACCCCCATTCCGACCTTTGGACAGCACCAGCACCTGCGCTAGAAGCCCCCACTTCCTACTACTCCAATTCACCAATTTGCATTTAGAAATAAGCACTCTAAATTAATCTGTTGCATTGAATCACAAATAAAATAAAAAAAAGCATTTGAAGAGAAAAATGTGTGCTCTACAATATTTCTTTATATAGCACAAGCTTTCGATAAAGTCTGGCACAAAGGATTGATTCACACATTACAAAAGCAACTACCGAAGCAGTATTCAAAAATTCTGGATTCATATATATCAGATCGATTCTTCAGAATTAAACAAGAAACAAAGTAATCAACATTTAGACAAATTAAAGAGGGCGTACCACAAGGCAGTGTATTGGGTCCTGTGCTTTACCTCTTATTCCCTAGCGATCTGCCTGAAACTGGAGAAACTACTACAACAACTTTTTCAGCAGTACTTCATCTTTCCGTATGAAAGCTATAATTACTGCTGCGGAGGATTTCTTTAGGTCTAATAGAGATATTATCTCCTTTAGAAAAAAGCTTCTCCTACTTCTACACAGAGCTACACACTCACATAGTTTGTGTTCTGCAGTTTCGTCTTCTTCTAGGCAGAGGCGGCAGGTAATATCCTCTGAAATTCTTATTTTATTTAGGTGGTAAAGTAATTGGCAGTGACCAGTAAGGAAGCTCACAAGCCTTCTTATATCATTTCTGCTATATTTTAGGATATCAGCTTCCTTTTTTTGGAAGGGTTGGACAGCTCTTTTAGCTTGTCTGAGGCCTTGGTGGTTATTCCAATAGGAAATGCACATGTTGCGTTCCCAATTGTTTAGAGTTAGTTTGAATGCAGAATCAGGTATTCCGCAAAAGGGTTCAGGTCCAATAAATAACTTATAGGAACCTTTTCTGGCTAGCAAATCTACAGTTTCATTGCCTTCAACACCTACATGACCCGATACCCACCATAATTTCACTTTATTGTATTGGGCCAAATTTTGTAAACTGTCGAAGCAGCTTAGAACTGATTTTGAACTCATCAGGTGGGAGATCAGTGCTTTAAGCGCCGCTTAGCTGTCGGTGACTATGTGTATAGCGGTACATTTGATGCCTGATTGTAAGTTGATATTTGCACAGGTCTTAATAGCGTAAAGCTCGGCCTGGACTCTTTTCAAGTGATTTCGTAATCTTGTGATTGGGTGTATACACACCGGCGCCACCTCCTGAATCCATTTTTGATCCATCGATATACCAAATGATTCCTTTTGGATCACGCAACGATCCGCCAATATACCATATATCACGGTTTTTGATCTCAATGTCAAACCTTTTACCAAAGTATAGTGATTTGGGCGTAAAGTCAGAAACCGTGCCGAGGATATCTAGTTCGGGGAAGTCGGTTAATAGATCCATGAAATCCACATGATCACACGCACTGTTAACAACCGACTTTCGAAGATTAACTGCACTACGAATTGACACTTTTTTATAAAAATTTATAACGGAGTAAGTCCGATTATGGCTTCTATGGCTGTTGTGGGTCAGGTGTGCAAGTTAACACAATGTGTTCACAGCGGCCGCATACCGCTGACCCAGCAATATTATAGAGCCTACATGCCGGTGACCCAGCAATAATCGTCATTATTGCTTTACGGTCATCACCTTTAATGAGACCAAAGGAAGTTGGGCGACAAAGTTGTGCGCCCACAACGTAATATCTTGCACGATCTGCAAGATCGGCATTTCGTTCGGGTGGTGCTACGGATCGTAGGGTTTTAAGTCTAAGATGTAGAGTTAGTAGCTAATTAGATTCGGATCACTTAAACTGCTCTCAGCTAAAGCTGGTGCAGAGAATAAACTCAATAAGTAAAATTGAATTTGTCTTTTATTGGCGCCCAAAACGTGTGGCTTTAGTTTTGTTTTTTTTAAATAATTGTGTTTTATAAAGAATTAGTTGGGCTCTTACCTCGACAACGCCTTACATAATTTACAAGGGCAACTATATAAAATAAAAATAAAAACCCACCACAACCTCAAGCAGCGCTTGACGATACTGACTAATCATCCTCAGATTATTCAATAAATAAGATTTTGAATTGAAAAACCTGTAAGTGATTGCTCACTAATTATTATTATTGATTACCCAATATTAAACAAAAATTATTAAAATAAATTTTGTGCCAAATAAATTGTGTAATAGCAAGTGTTATCGATTAAAAGCTGTTATCGATTAATACTACCGTGTTATTGTTAAATGTTTTTTTTTGCAAACTAGTTATGGTGTCCGTTAGCTGGAGAGTTTAGAGATTAATGAGTGATAGTAATAGTGAACTGCGTCGATTGCTTGACGACCTTAAGAACTTACATATTAGCGAAGGCAAAACGAAAATGAATGCTGCAGAGTTGCAAGCTCTAGAACAATCCGCAGTGCGCGGTGCACTCGAGACTCAAAGGGAAGAATTCAGTAGGAAATTAGATGAGGTAACCCAAAGGCTTTCAAGTGCAAAGAAACCGGAAGTGGAAGTGTATCAAGAATCTCGACATAGTTAAATCCTTACCAGAGTTTGATGGAAGGCAGGAAATCTATGTGTCCTGGCGACAGGCGGCACATTCCGCCTACAAACTTTTTGAGAAATACGACGGTAGTTCAAGGCACTACCAGACAATAGCCATAATCAAAAATAAGATTAGGGGTCCGGCCGACGGCGTTTTGGCCTCATTTAATATAGTTCTAAATTTTAGATTAGATTTCACTTACGCCGACAAAAGGCCAGTATACTTGATCGAACAGGAACTAAGTACCCTGAGACAGGGTAACTTAACCATCCTACAGTATTACGACGAGGTTGAGAGGAAGCTCACGCTGCTAACGAATAAGACTATAATGACAGTCGACAGCGTCATAGCTACCTCCATTAATGAGAAATACAGAGCAGATGCACTTCGTGTGTTCATCATGGACATAGATCTCACATCGTCACGTTTTCGACAACCGACTTATAATACCTATAACCAGGGGCAGGGACATAGATTTAAAAGGTCAAATAGCTCCGAAAGACAATCGGGGCAAAGACGTCAAAGGATTAGCCACTTGTCCATGCAAGACCGGGAAGTACATGATTATGAGAGCTTGGCTGAATCAGAAGCAGCCGAAACAGAAGTAGAAGAACTCGCCTCCGATTATGTAAATTTTTTAGGGGTAACTCCCTGCTGCCGTTCATACAAAGAACTATAGCGGGGAGGCAGATGAAGTTTTTAATTGATACTGGGGCTTCGAAAATTTATATGAAGCCTCTGCAGGATATAAGGAAATTCATGCCTATTTACGCCCCTTTCTTGGTAAAGTCGATTCACGGTTTTAATAACATTATGTACAAATGCTTTATAACTATGTTCGGAATGAACAGTCCCTTTTTCATACTTCCTGGCCTTGCATCCTTCGATGGAATAATTGGTCTTGATCTGCTAACTCAAGTCAATGCCACAATCTGTTTGAAAAAAAGGATAATTCACTTTGACTCCGGAGCGGAGACAATTCAATTCTACAATGTGAGAATGTAAATTTTAGAAGAATAGATGATGTAGAGGTTCCCCCAACGGTGAGGTCTGATTTTCTAAAAATGATGAATAACAGGGTTAAGGCATTTGCAGACTCTAACGAGTTGCTGCCATTTAATACAAGCATTGTCGCTACTATTCGCACCGAAAGTAATGATCCCATTTACTCAAAACTGTACCCATACCCTATGGGAGTGACTGATTTCGTTAATAACGAAATACATAAAAGACATTTTAAAGAATGGCATAATTAATGGATAAAAAGGGCACTGATGAATTGGGTAATAAAAAAAACCTCTAGTAATAGACTTCCGTAAGCTCAATCAAAAAACAATTGACGAAAAATACCCTGTTCCTAACGTTATGGCAATTTTATCAAATTTAGGTAAAGCGAAGTACTTTACAACTCTTGACCTAAAGTCAGGATTTCACCAAATCGAGAAAAAACTGCGTTTTCTGTAAGTGGCGGAAAATATGAATTCTGCCGACTCCCTTTCGATCTAAAAAATGCGCTATAGATGATGTACTTCGCGAGCAAATTGGAGAAACTTGCTACGATTACGTCGATGACGTAATCATCTTCTCTGAAACTGAAGCGGACCATGTTAACCACATTGATTGGGTTCTACGAAATTTCTACGAGGCCAACATGAGGGTCTCACGGGAAAAGGCCAACTTTTTCAAAGGAAGTGTGGAGTACCTCAGTTTCACAGTGTCAAGAGAGGGTATCAGAACGAGTCCGTCCAAAGTAGAGGCGATTCAAAATTATACCGAGCCTTTGACATTGTTTGGGGTAAGATCCTTTTTGGGTCTAGCCAGCTACTACAGATGCTTTATTAAAGATTTCGCATCCATAGCTAAACCTCTGACTGACATCTTGCGCGGGGAAAATGGCAAGGTAAGTGCCCTCCAGTAAAAAAAAAAATTAGGATCAAATTGAATGACAAAGAATTACAAGCCTTTAACAAATTGAGGGATATTTTGATATCAGAAGATGTCACGTTACTATATCCAGACTTGAGGAAGCCTTTCGATTTAACGACAGATGCTTCCTCACATGGGCTGGGAGCGGTTTTGTCCCAAGACGGGAAACCAATAACAATGATTTCGAGGACACTCAAGGACAGGGAATTGCACTTTGCAACCAATGAAAGAGAACTTTGGCCATTGTATGGGCCCTGAAAAATCTGCGTAACTACCTCTATGAAGTAAAAACTCTTAACATCTTCCCTGATCACCAACCCCTCACATTTGCGGTTTCAGACCGAAACCCAAATGCAAAGTTAAAGCGCTGGAAAGCATTTATTGACGAGCATAATGCTCAAATATTCTACAAACCAGAAAAAGAAAATCACGTTGCTGACGCACTGTCGCGACAAAATACTCTCTGGAGGACCAAGCAGTTTCTGACGTTGCCACAATTCACATTGAACTATTCCTGAGCTACACGATCGAGACAACAGAAAAACCAATAAACTGCTTTAGAAATCAAATACTTATAGATGAGGCGCCAGTCGCCTCAACTCGTACTTTCATAATTTTCGGAGAAAATGCAGGCACTTCATATATTTCTCAGATAGGAACACACTTATAGATACAGTGAAAGATATGGTATAACCAGATGTGGTCAACGCAATTAATTGCGAACTACCGATTTTGGCCCTCCTTCAGCACAAGCCCATCGACTTATTCCCAGCAAGAAAGTTTTGGTATTCTAAGGGATTCGTGGTAGACATTTTCGACAAAATTGAGCAAAAAGAAATTATAACTGCAACACATAATCGGGCACACGAAGCTGTCCAGGAAAACGTAAAGCAAGTTTTACGTGACTACTTCTTTCCAAAAATTACCAAACTAGCAAATGAGGTCACCATCAATTGCAAAATAACTTATAGGAACCTTTTCTGGCTAGCAAATCTACAGTTTCATTGCCTTCAACACCTACATGACCCGATACCCACCATAATTTCACTTTATTGTATTGGGCCAAATTTTGTAAACTGTCGAAGCAGCTTAGAACTGATTTTGAACTCATCAGGTGGGAGATCAGTGCTTTAAGCGCCGCTTAGCTGTCGGTGACTATGTGTATAGCGGTACATTTGATGCCTGATTGTAAGTTGATATTTGCACAGGTCTTAATAGCGTAAAGCTCGGCCTGGACTCTTTTCAAGTGATTTCGTAATCTTGTGATTGGGTGTATACACACCGGCGCCACCTCCTGAATCCATTTTTGATCCATCGATATACCAAATGATTCCTTTTGGATCACGCAACGATCCGCCAATATACCATATATCACGGTTTTTGATCTCAATGTCAAACCTTTTACCAAAGTATAGTGATTTGGGCGTAAAGTCAGAAACCGTGCCGAGGATATCTAGTTCGGGGAAGTCGGTTAATAGATCCATGAAATCCACATGATCACACGCACTGTTAACAACCGACTTTCGAAGATTAACTGCACTACGAATTGACACTTTTTTATAAAAATTTATAACGGAGTAAGTCCGATTATGGCTTCTATGGCTGTTGTGGGTCAGGTGTGCAAGTTAACACAATGTGTTCACAGCGGCCGCATACCGCTGACCCAGCAATATTATAGAGCCTACATGCCGGTGACCCAGCAATAATCGTCATTATTGCTTTACGGTCATCACCTTTAATGAGACCAAAGGAAGTTGGGCGACAAAGTTGTGCGCCCACAACGTAATATCTTGCACGATCTGCAAGATCGGCATTTCGTTCGGGTGGTGCTACGGATCGTAGGGTTTTAAGTCTAAGATGTAGAGTTAGTAGCTAATTAGATTCGGATCACTTAAACTGCTCTCAGCTAAAGCTGGTGCAGAGAATAAACTCAATAAGTAAAATTGAATTTGTCTTTTATTGGCGCCCAAAACGTGTGGCTTTAGTTTTGTTTTTTTTAAATAATTGTGTTTTATAAAGAATTAGTTGGGCTCTTACCTCGACAACGCCTTACATAATTTACAAGGGCAACTATATAAAATAAAAATAAAAACCCACCACAACCTCAAGCAGCGCTTGACGATACTGACTAATCATCCTCAGATTATTCAATAAATAAGATTTTGAATTGAAAAACCTGTAAGTGATTGCTCACTAATTATTATTATTGATTACCCAATATTAAACAAAAATTATTAAAATAAATTTTGTGCCAAATAAATTGTGTAATAGCAAGTGTTATCGATTAAAAGCTGTTATCGATTAATACTACCGTGTTATTGTTAAATGTTTTTTTTTGCAAACTAGTTATGGTGTCCGTTAGCTGGAGAGTTTAGAGATTAATGAGTGATAGTAATAGTGAACTGCGTCGATTGCTTGACGACCTTAAGAACTTACATATTAGCGAAGGCAAAACGAAAATGAATGCTGCAGAGTTGCAAGCTCTAGAACAATCCGCAGTGCGCGGTGCACTCGAGACTCAAAGGGAAGAATTCAGTAGGAAATTAGATGAGGTAACCCAAAGGCTTTCAAGTGCAAAGAAACCGGAAGTGGAAGTGTATCAAGAATCTCGACATAGTTAAATCCTTACCAGAGTTTGATGGAAGGCAGGAAATCTATGTGTCCTGGCGACAGGCGGCACATTCCGCCTACAAACTTTTTGAGAAATACGACGGTAGTTCAAGGCACTACCAGACAATAGCCATAATCAAAAATAAGATTAGGGGTCCGGCCGACGGCGTTTTGGCCTCATTTAATATAGTTCTAAATTTTAGATTAGATTTCACTTACGCCGACAAAAGGCCAGTATACTTGATCGAACAGGAACTAAGTACCCTGAGACAGGGTAACTTAACCATCCTACAGTATTACGACGAGGTTGAGAGGAAGCTCACGCTGCTAACGAATAAGACTATAATGACAGTCGACAGCGTCATAGCTACCTCCATTAATGAGAAATACAGAGCAGATGCACTTCGTGTGTTCATCATGGACATAGATCTCACATCGTCACGTTTTCGACAACCGACTTATAATACCTATAACCAGGGGCAGGGACATAGATTTAAGAGGTCAAATAGCTCCGAAAGACAATCGGGGCAAAGACGTCAAAGGATTAGCCACTTGTCCATGCAAGACCGGGAAGTACATGATTATGAGAGCTTGGCTGAATCAGAAGCAGCCGAAACAGAAGTAGAAGAACTCGCCTCCGATTATGTAAATTTTTTAGGGGTAACTCCCTGCTGCCGTTCATACAAAGAACTATAGCGGGGAGGCAGATGAAGTTTTTATTTTGATACTGGGGCTTCGAAAATTTATATCAAGCCTCTGCAGGATATAAGGAAATTCATGCCTATTTACGCCCCTTTCTTGGTAAAGTCGATTCACGGTTTTAATAACATTATGTACAAATGCTTTATAACTATGTTCGGAATGAACAGTCCCTTTTTCATACTTCCTGGCCTTGCATCCTTCGATGGAATAATTGGTCTTGATCTGCTAACTCAAGTCAATGCCACAATCTGTTTGAAAAAAAGGATAATTCACTTTGACTCCGGAGCGGAGACAATTCAATTCTACAATGTGAGAATGTAAATTTTAGAAGAATAGATGATGTAGAGGTTCCCCCAACGGTGAGGTCTGATTTTCTAAAAATGATGAATAACAGGGTTAAGGCATTTGCAGACTCTAACGAGTTGCTGCCATTTAATACAAGCATTGTCGCTACTATTCGCACCGAAAGTAATGATCCCATTTACTCAAAACTGTACCCATACCCTATGGGAGTGACTGATTTCGTTAATAACGAAATACATAAAAGACATTTTAAAGAATGGCATAATTAATGGATAAAAAGGGCACTGATGAATTGGGTAATAAAAAAAACCTCTAGTAATAGACTTCCGTAAGCTCAATCAAAAAACAATTGACGAAAAATACCCTGTTCCTAACGTTATGGCAATTTTATCAAATTTAGGTAAAGCGAAGTACTTTACAACTCTTGACCTAAAGTCAGGATTTCACCAAATCGAGAAAAAACTGCGTTTTCTGTAAGTGGCGGAAAATATGAATTCTGCCGACTCCCTTTCGATCTAAAAAATGCGCTATAGATGATGTACTTCGCGAGCAAATTGGAGAAACTTGCTACGATTACGTCGATGACGTAATCATCTTCTCTGAAACTGAAGCGGACCATGTTAACCACATTGATTGGGTTCTACGAAATTTCTACGAGGCCAACATGAGGGTCTCACGAGAAAAGGCCAACTTTTTCAAAGGAAGTGTGGAGTACCTCAGTTTCACAGTGTCAAGAGAGGGTATCAGAACGAGTCCGTCCAAAGTAGAGGCGATTCAAAATTATACCGAGCCTTTGACATTGTTTGGGGTAAGATCCTTTTTGGGTCTAGCCAGCTACTACAGATGCTTTATTAAAGATTTCGCATCCATAGCTAAACCTCTGACTGACATCTTGCGCGGGGAAAATGGCAAGGTAAGTGCCCTCCAGTAAAAAAAAAAATTAGGATCAAATTGAGTGACAAAGAATTACAAGCCTTTAACAAATTGAGGGATATTTTGATATCAGAAGATGTCACGTTACTATATCCAGACTTGAGGAAGCCTTTCGATTTAACGACAGATGCTTCCTCACATGGGCTGGGAGCGGTTTTGTCCCAAGACGGGAAACCAATAACAATGATTTCGAGGACACTCAAGGACAGGGAATTGCACTTTGCAACCAATGAAAGAGAACTTTGGCCATTGTATGGGCCCTGAAAAATCTGCGTAACTACCTCTATGAAGTAAAAACTCTTAACATCTTCCCTGATCACCAACCCCTCACATTTGCGGTTTCAGACCGAAACCCAAATGCAAAGTTAAAGCGCTGGAAAGCATTTATTGACGAGCATAATGCTCAAATATTCTACAAACCAGAAAAAGAAAATCACGTTGCTGACGCACTGTCGCGACAAAATACTCTCTGGAGGACCAAGCAGTTTCTGACGTTGCCACAATTCACATTGAACTATTCCTGAGCTACACGATCGAGACAACAGAAAAACCAATAAACTGCTTTAGAAATCAAATACTTATAGATGAGGCGCCAGTCGCCTCAACTCGTACTTTCATAATTTTCGGAGAAAATGCAGGCACTTCATATATTTCTCAGATAGGAACACACTTATAGATACAGTGAAAGATATGGTATAACCAGATGTGGTCAACGCAATTAATTGCGAACTACCGATTTTGGCCCTCCTTCAGCACAAGCCCATCGACTTATTCCCAGCAAGAAAGTTTTGGTGTTCTAAGGGATTCGTGGTAGACATTTTCGACAAAATTGAGCAAAAAGAAATTATAACTGCAACACATAATCGGGCACACGAAGCTGTCCAGGAAAACGTAAAGCAAGTTTTACGTGACTACTTCTTTCCAAAAATTACCAAACTAGCAAATGAGGTCACCATCAATTGCAAAATAACTTATAGGAACCTTTTCTGGCTAGCAAATCTACAGTTTCATTGCCTTCAACACCTACATGACCCGATACCCACCATAATTTCACTTTATTGTATTGGGCCAAATTTTGTAAACTGTCGAAGCAGCTTAGAACTGATTTTGAACTCATCAGGTGGGAGATCAGTGCTTTAAGCGCCGCTTAGCTGTCGGTGACTATGTGTATAGCGGTACATTTGATGCCTGATTGTAAGTTGATATTTGCACAGGTCTTAATAGCGTAAAGCTCGGCCTGGACTCTTTTCAAGTGATTTCGTAATCTTGTGATTGGGTGTATACACACCGGCGCCACCTCCTGAATCCATTTTTGATCCATCGATATACCAAATGATTCCTTTTGGATCACGCAACGATCCGCCAATATACCATATATCACGGTTTTTGATCTCAATGTCAAACCTTTTACCAAAGTATAGTGATTTGGGCGTAAAGTCAGAAACCGTGCCGAGGATATCTAGTTCGGGGAAGTCGGTTAATAGATCCATGAAATCCACATGATCACACGCACTGTTAACAACCGACTTTCGAAGATTAACTGCACTACGAATTGACACTTTTTTATAAAAATTTATAACGGAGTAAGTCCGATTATGGCTTCTATGGCTGTTGTGGGACAGGTGTGCAAGTTAACACAATGTGTTCACAGCGGCCGCATACCGCTGACCCAGCAATATTATAGAGCCTACATGCCGGTGACCCAGCAATAATCGTCATTATTGCTTTACGGTCATCACCTTTAATGAGACCAAAGGAAGTTGGGCGACAAAGTTGTGCGCCCACAACGTAATATCTTGCACGATCTGCAAGATCGGCATTTCGTTCGGGTGGTGCTACGGATCGTAGGGTTTTAAGTCTAAGATGTAGAGTTAGTAGCTAATTAGATTCGGATCACTTAAACTGCTCTCAGCTAAAGCTGGTGCAGAGAATAAACTCAATAAGTAAAATTGAATTTGTCTTTTATTGGCGCCCAAAACGTGTGGCTTTAGTTTTGTTTTTTTTTAATAATTGTGTTTTATAAAGAATTAGTTGGGCTCTTACCTCGACAACGCCTTACATAATTTACAAGGGCAACTATATAAAATAAAAATAAAAACCCACCACAACCTCAAGCAGCGCTTGACGATACTGACTAATCATCCTCAGATTATTCAATAAATAAGATTTTGAATTGAAAAACCTGTAAGTGATTGCTCACTAATTATTATTATTGATTACCCAATATTAAACAAAAATTATTAAAATAAATTTTGTGCCAAATAAATTGTGTAATAGCAAGTGTTATCGATTAAAAGCTGTTATCGATTAATACTACCGTGTTATTGTTAAATGTTTTTTTTTGCAAACTAGTTATGGTGTCCGTTAGCTGGAGAGTTTAGAGATTAATGAGTGATAGTAATAGTGAACTGCGTCGATTGCTTGACGACCTTAAGAACTTACATATTAGCGAAGGCAAAACGAAAATGAATGCTGCAGAGTTGCAAGCTCTAGAACAATCCGCAGTGCGCGGTGCACTCGAGACTCAAAGGGAAGAATTCAGTAGGAAATTAGATGAGGTAACCCAAAGGCTTTCAAGTGCAAAGAAACCGGAAGTGGAAGTGTATCAAGAATCTCGACATAGTTAAATCCTTACCAGAGTTTGATGGAAGGCAGGAAATCTATGTGTCCTGGCGACAGGCGGCACATTCCGCCTACAAACTTTTTGAGAAATACGACGGTAGTTCAAGGCACTACCAGACAATAGCCATAATCAAAAATAAGATTAGGGGTCCGGCCGACGGCGTTTTGGCCTCATTTAATATAGTTCTAAATTTTAGATTAGATTTCACTTACGCCGACAAAAGGCCAGTATACTTGATCGAACAGGAACTAAGTACCCTGAGACAGGGTAACTTAACCATCCTACAGTATTACGACGAGGTTGAGAGGAAGCTCACGCTGCTAACGAATAAGACTATAATGACAGTCGACAGCGTCATAGCTACCTCCATTAATGAGAAATACAGAGCAGATGCACTTCGTGTGTTCATCATGGACATAGATCTCACATCGTCACGTTTTCGACAACCGACTTATAATACCTATAACCAGGGGCAGGGACATAGATTTAAGAGGTCAAATAGCTCCGAAAGACAATCGGGGCAAAGACGTCAAAGGATTAGCCACTTGTCCATGCAAGACCGGGAAGTACATGATTATGAGAGCTTGGCTGAATCAGAAGCAGCCGAAACAGAAGTAGAAGAACTCGCCTCCGATTATGTAAATTTTTTAGGGGTAACTCCCTGCTGCCGTTCATACAAAGAACTATAGCGGGGAGGCAGATGAAGTTTTTAATTGATACTGGGGCTTCGAAAATTTATATGAAGCCTCTGCAGGATATAAGGAAATTCATGCCTATTTACGCCCCTTTCTTGGTAAAGTCGATTCACGGTTTTAATAACATTATGTACAAATGCTTTATAACTATGTTCGGAATGAACAGTCCCTTTTTCATACTTCCTGGCCTTGCATCCTTCGATGGAATAATTGGTCTTGATCTGCTAACTCAAGTCAATGCCACAATCTGTTTGAAAAAAAGGATAATTCACTTTGACTCCGGAGCGGAGACAATTCAATTCTACAATGTGAGAATGTAAATTTTAGAAGAATAGATGATGTAGAGGTTCCCCCAACGGTGAGGTCTGATTTTCTAAAAATGATGAATAACAGGGTTAAGGCATTTGCAGACTCTAACGAGTTGCTGCCATTTAATACAAGCATTGTCGCTACTATTCGCACCGAAAGTAATGATCCCATTTACTCAAAACTGTACCCATACCCTATGGGAGTGACTGATTTCGTTAATAACGAAATACATAAAAGACATTTTAAAGAATGGCATAATTAATGGATAAAAAGGGCACTGATGAATTGGGTAATAAAAAAAACCTCTAGTAATAGACTTCCGTAAGCTCAATCAAAAAACAATTGACGAAAAATACCCTGTTCCTAACGTTATGGCAATTTTATCAAATTTAGGTAAAGCGAAGTACTTTACAACTCTTGACCTAAAGTCAGGATTTCACCAAATCGAGCTCGCAGAGCGAGATCGAGAAAAAACTGCGTTTTCTGTAAGTGGCGGAAAATATGAATTCTGCCGACTCCCTTTCGATCTAAAAAATGCGCTATAGATGATGTACTTCGCGAGCAAATTGGAGAAACTTGCTACGATTACGTCGATGACGTAATCATCTTCTCTGAAACTGAAGCGGACCATGTTAACCACATTGATTGGGTTCTACGAAATTTCTACGAGGCCAACATGAGGGTCTCACGGGAAAAGGCCAACTTTTTCAAAGGAAGTGTGGAGTACCTCAGTTTCACAGTGTCAAGAGAGGGTATCAGAACGAGTCCGTCCAAAGTAGAGGCGATTCAAAATTATACCGAGCCTTTGACATTGTTTGGGGTAAGATCCTTTTTGGGTCTAGCCAGCTACTACAGATGCTTTATTAAAGATTTCGCATCCATAGCTAAACCTCTGACTGACATCTTGCGCGGGGAAAATGGCAAGGTAAGTGCCCTCCAGTAAAAAAAAAAATTAGGATCAAATTGAGTGACAAAGAATTACAAGCCTTTAACAAATTGAGGGATATTTTGATATCAGAAGATGTCACGTTACTATATCCAGACTTGAGGAAGCCTTTCGATTTAACGACAGATGCTTCCTCACATGGGCTGGGAGCGGTTTTGTCCCAAGACGGGAAACCAATAACAATGATTTCGAGGACACTCAAGGACAGGGAATTGCACTTTGCAACCAATGAAAGAGAACTTTGGCCATTGTATGGGCCCTGAAAAATCTGCGTAACTACCTCTATGAAGTAAAAACTCTTAACATCTTCCCTGATCACCAACCCCTCACATTTGCGGTTTCAGACCGAAACCCAAATGCAAAGTTAAAGCGCTGGAAAGCATTTATTGACGAGCATAATGCTCAAATATTCTACAAACCAGAAAAAGAAAATCACTTTGCTGACGCACTGTCGCGACAAAATACTCTCTGGAGGACCAAGCAGTTTCTGACGTTGCCACAATTCACATTGAACTATTCCTGAGCTACACGATCGAGACAACAGAAAAACCAATAAACTGCTTTAGAAATCAAATACTTATAGATGAGGCGCCAGTCGCCTCAACTCGTACTTTCATAATTTTCGGAGAAAATGCAGGCACTTCATATATTTCTCAGATAGGAACACACTTATAGATACAGTGAAAGATATGGTATAACCAGATGTGGTCAACGCAATTAATTGCGAACTACCGATTTTGGCCCTCCTTCAGCACAAGCCCATCGACTTATTCCCAGCAAGAAAGTTTTGGTATTCTAAGGGATTCGTGGTAGACATTTTCGACAAAATTGAGCAAAAAGAAATTATAACTGCAACACATAATCGGGCACACGAAGCTGTCCAGGAAAACGTAAAGCAAGTTTTACGTGACTACTTCTTTCCAAAAATGACCAAACTAGCAAATGAGGTCACCATCAATTGCAAAATATGCTTAAAGGTCAAGTACGACCGACACCCAAGGAAGCAACTAATCGGAGAGACGCCAATCCCATCATACGCAGGCGAAATCATGCATATTGACATATTTTCAACAGACAAAAAATTGACAAGTTTTCCAAATTCGCGGTGGTTCAGCCGATACAGTCCCGTACGATTGCCGACGTGAAAACACCAATTCTGCAGCTAATGAACATTTTTCCTCAAACAAAAACAATTTTCTGTGACAACGAAGCACCTTGAATTCCGAGACCATAAAGTCAATTTTGCTAAATCATTTTAACGTTCACATAGTTAACGCCCCACCTTTACACAGCACGTCTAATTGCCAAGTAGAAAGGTTGAATAGCAATGTACTAGAAATTGCAAGATGTCTCAAACTCGAAAGAAAAATCGAGGACACAGTCGACCTAATACTACAAGCTACCATAGAGTACAATAGAACCATCCATTCAGTCACTAACCTAAAACCACTTGATATAATTTACTCTACCCCAGTCGAGTTTATGGAGGAAATAAAAAATAAGGTTCAAAAGGCACAGGAAGTATTATTGCAAAAACACAATAAATCAAGGCAAAATAGGAGCTTTCGAGTTGGAGAAAAGGTATTAGTAAAGACCAACAGAAGATTAGGCAACAAACATACACCACTGTATGTGGAGGAAAAAGTAGAAGCAGACCTGGGGACAACAGTTCTCCTTAAAGGGAGGGTGGTCCACAAGGACAATCTAAGATCGCAAAGTGTATAATAGATTAGGTATACACTTTTAATGGGCACGGTTTTAAAGGTAGTTGCCGGTGCCCCCGACTTCGACGACTTTGAGCGGATAAAATTCACGCAGGGTCAACTCACCGAATCAAACAACAGGCAGGTACTAACAAATACAAGAACACAGGAACAAATTAATAAGTTAACAGACACCGTAAATAGTATTGTGGCAATATCTAAGAAGGAGCATGTTGATACTGCTCACCTTTATGAAATTTTGTTAGCAAGAAATAGAGTCATGATCAATGAAAAAGAAAATTTAATGCTGTCAATAACACTTGCAAAAATTGATGTAATAAATTCGACGATTCTTGATGACAATGACTTAAAATCAATAATTAATGAGAAATTCACAAATGTCAGTGTAACAGAACTAATGAAATTAGCTAGTGTTAAAATTTTACAAAATGATACATTTTCTTATAAAATACCCTACACCTAAGTTAATCTGTAAGAAAGTTAGTATATTTCCCGTCTCGCATGGCGGAACGATCCTCCACCTCACTGACAACAACATAGTAGCAGAATGCAATAACCGAGTGCTGGCGCTTGGAGATTGCCGGCCAACGACTACATCGACATTCTGCAAAGAGATACCAAATGAGACATGCGCCCAACAACTGTACTCTAGGGGCATAGCACACTGCAACACTCAACCTAACCACATGGATCCTGTAGTGGTGGTCGATGATGGCATTATTATAATCAATGACAGACCAGCCGAGGTAAGGGAGGCGATCGATGTCGAGAAAACTATCACCGGCACATACTTAATCACTGCGTAACTTCGCATTTATTGCGGTCTGTTATGCCATCCTCAAACTGAAGCAACATCAGAAGAAAAAGCGCCAACAACTCGACCTTCAGAATGCCATCAAGGTCCTGGGAAAGACCGGGGACGGCCTTCACTTAAGCGAGGGAGGAGTTAACACAATGTGTTCACAGCGGCCGCATACCGCTGACCCAGCAATATTATAGAGCCCACATGCCGATGACCCAGCAATAATCGTCATTATTGCTTTAGGGTCATCACCTTTAATGAGACCAACGGAAGTTGGGCGACAAAGTTATGCGCCCGCAACGCAATATCTTGAACGAGCTGCAGGAACAGCATTTCGTTCGGGTGGTTTTTTTTTTTTATAATTTGCACGTGTGAAAAGGGTTATGAATACCCTTATACTAATTTTTAGGACACGGGCGTTTTTGAGGAAAGGAAAAGGGTCAGAGAGAAATACAGATTGGTGTAGTTCGTTTGAAACTCAGCTGGTATTAAGTTTCAGTGAACTCCAAGGGTGGCTGTCCAGATAACTGGGGAGCTCGTTTGTTTTTGCTTTTGTCGTTGCTCGTGATTCACAGTATTTTTTTTCCGTCCTCCTGATGTCATCATCACGATCAAGCTGCATTTTAGCCATATGACCGCCCTACTGCCAGTGTTATGCCTTCGCAGTAGAGTTGACATAAGCTTTCGCAATTGATCGACTTTTTATTTATTTTATGTGAAATAAATAGATGATTATTGACATCAGGATTCGAACCGTGAACCTGTAGCGTGACAAGCGATGATGTTACCACTACACCATGGACACCCTCACGTGCGACGGATCGTAGTGTTTTAGGTCTAAGAAGTAGAGTTAGTTGTTAATTGAATTCGGATCACTTAAACTGCTCTCAGCTAAAGCTGGTGCAGAAAATAAACTCAATAAGTAAAATTGAATTTGTCTTTTATTTGCATAGTACCTGTAATTCCGAGGCAAGCTAATCTTTGAAGTTTGCTGAGTTTGCTGATGGTTGTGACCTCCTTGGTTTTCGTCCACCAGACAACGGACACGTATGTAAGGATGGGTCTTACCACCGTGGTATATAACCAGAATATGGCTTTTGGGGACAGACCCCAGGTTTTGCCATACATTCGGCGACAAATCCACATGGCAGAGGTTGCCTGGTAATTTTATGCTTAACGTGGGAATTCCAGTAAAGTTCCAGGACAATTCCTAGATATTTTACCTCGTCGGAAAAATTAATGGTTGTGCCATTTAGAGTCACTGAACCAATGTTAAGTGTTCTTCTTCTGGTAAACGGTACAACGACTGCTTTGTTGGGGTTTATCGATAAGTCCTCGCCAGCACGCCAAGTTGAGACTACACGGAGTGCATTTTGCATGAGTTGACACATATTGTCTTCATGTTTGCCTTTGATGATGATCACAAGATCATCTGCATAGCATTTAGTTGTAAAGCCTAAACTATTAAGTCTATTCAATAAGTCATCCACAACGAGCGACCATAAGAGAGGCGAAGGGATGCCACCCTGGGGGCAGCCTTCAGCCGCGGAGATCGTCATAGAGACCTCTCCTGATGAAGATGTTATTATGCGGCTGTCGATCATATACCTAACCCATCTGGTAATCGGTTCATCGAGTGATGGACTCATAACCAGTGTTATCAAAAGCACCTTCTATGTCAAAGAATGCGGATATGGCGATTTCTTTGCCACGATAGGCTGATTTAATCTCTGTAACGAGATGATGAAGGGCGCCTTCCGTGGATCGACTTTCCTGAGTGCAGAGGAGTAGTCTTTTCAAGAATACCTCTAATATGGATGTCTAGCAGTCTTTCCATGGTTTTCAAGAAAAATGATGTCAAGCTGATTGGAGGGTATGATATGGGAAACTCACTGGGTTTGTTACCTAGCTTAGGGATAAACACCACATTTACCTTCCGCTAAGTTAGGGAAATTAATCCCAATTTAAAACTTGTTCTAAATAGAGCTACCAAGGTGGGCAGGATATATTCTAGACCTTTTTGAATAAGGGCTGGATAAACACCATCACTGCAGGGTGCCTTAAAGGGTTTAAATGAGCCAATTGCCCATTTAATTTTATCTTGACTGAACAGATTTCCAGACAAACTGCTAATTCTTCTTGAAGTGCCACATGTGGTGCCTTCAAGAGCAACAGGTGCCTGATTACTTAAAATTGTCGAAGCAGGGAAGTGTACCTCGAGCAAAGTTTCCGGGGTTTCCCTTCGACCGGATGTATAGGTGCCATTAGATTTAATGAGCAATCCGAATCTGTTGGAATGATCCCTAGAGAGAGCCTTTTGGAGACGGGCTGCTAGTGGAAGAGATTCAATGTTTTCACAGTTCTTTTTCCATACTGTTCTCTTGGATTTCCTTAACTCTATGTTGAATTTAGTCAATGCGGACCTACATTCGTCCCAATTTTTATTGCGTTGTGCGGTGTTAGAAAGTTTTCTCACCCTTTTACGGAGTATCTCTAGCTGGTTATTCCACAACGGTACGTTCCGTACATTCATTTATTTGGGGCGCTGCCACATCCATATCACATTTTGATCTTAAAGATGTGAGCAGCATATCATCTTTGACCGCAAGATTTTCGCGAAATAATGCCCAATTAGTTCTTTTAGGTGCGTAGTGTAACTGTCGATGTTACCCGAAATGTTACATCTGATACGCTGATGATCAGATAGTGAGGGTTCATTAGACATGTGCCAATCGATGACAGAGTTAGAAATAAAAGGGCTCGATATTGTGAGGTCAAGTACCTTTTCTCGAATGAAATTTCTACTTGTAATATAATCAAGGAGTAACTCACCCCTTTTGTTGATGTCGCTGCTACCTCATACCACATGATGGGCATTAGCATCGCATCCAATGATCAGATGCCAGTTGCGACGGTGACATAGGTCCACCAAATTCTGCACAGCCACGGGCGGAACAGATTCCAAATCTCCAGGGAAGTAGGCGGAGGCACACACGATCTCCCCAACTCCTCCTAATATCGGAATCTCAACAATACAGGCCACTAAGTCTCTGCTGATGAATTCTGGGATGGGAAGAAAATTAATTTTAGAACTGATTAAACAAGCAGCCATAGGCATTAACTCCCCATGAGCATATAACAACTTACATGTAATATTATGAAGGCCCTTTATTTTACCTCCAATCACCCAAGGCCCGAGGGCAATTTTACCGAGGGCGATTTTACCGAGGGCGATTTTATCCCGGATAAACCATTGGCTAAAAATGTCCGAAGCACCTTTAGCATGGTGCAGGTTACCCTGTACCACTTTGATGTTATACTTCATCATTTGTGCTTGGTGTTTTTGTGGAATGGTTTCTTTTTACTGGCAGGCGTGTTAGTGCCTATTTTCTTAAGTTTGCCAACACCACGAGAGTGGCCAGCAAGCCTAACCCTCACCGCAGAAGCTGTCTTAATAATAGGAGTGGGTAATGATGCCCCACACCCGCCACGTGGGAGGTGAATGTTGTCACCATCGAGGTACCAGCATCGCAGGTCTTCTGATTCTGCAAAGTGGCTACACTAGACACAATAGTACTAAGTGTATCCACTTTGGAGACTTCTGAGGTCTTCAGATTCTACAAAGTGGCTACACTAGACACAATTGTACTAAGTGTATCCACTTTGGAGACTTCTGAGGTGGAAGATGTAGACACAACAGTACTACATTCCACCGTGTTCTGCGGTGCTGCGTCCTTAGGACGGGAGGCAGCATCTGACACTACTCCTACACCAGTTAGAGTAGGTTCTTGTACACCTGAGACCGTGTCTGTACTCTTCAGGATCAGCTTAACTCTGCCAAAACAGTAGGCCTCATTGCCTTTTAGCATCTTTAGGAGATTAGAACCCACAGATGATATGCGGTTTCGGAAATGAATCTTCTTCCACTAGCATCATGTTCAAACCACATTTCCCCCTAATTTTTCCGAAATTGACCCTCATCCACTGTCCATGATGGCATTTTGGACGCCGGCCATTTGCTCAGAACTAAAGGGACTATGTGCCAGATCAACGGGAACTACACATAATTTGACAATCCGTACTGTGTCCCTGTAAGAGGTTTTGTCGAGTGCGGCAGTCCCGGTTCTAGCTTTTTTCTTCTGTGGGGCAAAAGGGGTAGATTCCTCGGATCGCAGATGCTTCACCTCGGTACCCTTGTAGGACTGAGAAGATTTGGCTATCTCTAGAGCACGTTCTCTAGAGACGTCATTTTTTAAGGCAGGATTGTATCGCCTCTTTTCAGCCGCAGTTAGTTTTATGAATCCGCTGGCGGCTAGTTACAATTTCTCGACACCAACTTCAACAGCAGTGCAACCAGATTGAACCGAGTGTTCGTCCGAGAGCATGCTGGATGATTCTCCACAGAGAGTGTCTGAGTCAGAGCCGAGATGGGAGGACAGATGCCCTTCATCTCGTCACTAATCAGCGACACGGGTCGGTCCTCAAGATTTACGGTTGATGCAGTAGAGTGTGCATCACCCTGTGAAATTTTTTTTATATGTTCTGAAAATTTTAACCCACGAGTAGTCGGGAAAGGAAACATCACCCACAGCAGAGCCCGGTATACTGTGGGAAGGCATAGGACGAAGCAGGAGGTCGCCTGGTATCCTGAGTTCGCATACTAAAGCTTAAGCACCCTCTTAGCCACGGATCCCTCGGTGTATGCTGTTCCACATTGGATTAGAGATTATTTCCAGAGGTTGTCTCCTCACGTTGCTCACTTTAGCCAAATGCCACAGTAATGAATTCAAGCCGCATAGTCCAACAAGGCTGAACACAAAGTCCGGTTGAGCGACTGGGCTAGTAGGCAGTTTATCATGCTGTAGCATTCGTTGTCCGGCGGCCGCCCCGAGGAGGCAGTGAGTTTTCTTGTAACGGTTACTAATTATGGATCGTACAAAGAGTCCGTACAACTATAATAAGCTATTGCTATACGAGCAGTTTCTGAAACCGGTATGGACCAATGGGTTCCAGTTGTGGGCATGCACATGCCAAACAAATTTACAAAAAAACAAAGTCTCCAAAATAAAGTACTAAGGAATATAGTTAATGCACCTTGGTACATATGCAACGCTGATATACATAGAGATCTTAAAATTGAAGTGGTTGAAGATGAAGTTAAAAAAGCAGCTCAAATGCACAAAAGTAGGCTGACAATGAAATCATAAAGGAGACTAAGACGGGTAAAACCTCTTGATCTGCAAGAACTAGCTAAGGCCAAGAAATTAGGTAATACGAGTATTTTCTATCTGTCAAATAATTCAAAAATGAATTCCATCGAAGATGGTTATTAATACACATCGAGAATGGCAAGTCTTTCGGTTTCAATGATGCAACCATCCATGGATAATGGTTTCACTTGCGAAACAGAAGACAGCATTGTGTTTTGAAAGCATTAAATTCCACTCTGTTGCATTGCATTGTTATTGCAGACTTGAAGCCGTCCAAGACAACTTGAATTGAACGACCTGAAAGGTAATTTCTAATCCATTGAAGAAGAGACTCATCGACGCCATATGCACGCATTTTTGACAAAAGAGCCTGATGCCAAACTCTATCAAATGCCTTTGAAATATCAAGCGCAACCATCTTGGTTTCACCGAAGTGATGGAGAGATTGGTTCCACTTCTCGGTGAGATATACCATCAAATCACCAGTGGACCTGTTGCTATGAAAACCATACTGCCGGTCATTAACGAGTTTTCGTGAATCAAGATATTCCACAAACTGATGATTTATCATCGTTTCCATGACCTTGGAAAGAAGGGACGTAAGTGCAATTGGTCGGTAATTGGACGGGGAGGAAGATTCGCCTATTTTAGGTGCGGGCTGGACAAATGTTTCCATCTACTCGGAAAGAGCCCTGAAAAGAAGGATAGACACAAAAGCTTAAGCAGAGGTTTTGCCAGCGTAGAAGAACACCTCTTCAAAACAAAGGGGGGATACCATCTGGACCAGCGTATGTTAAGACCTTTGACTAATCCTGCAACTGTACGAGTGCGAATGTGGAAAATTTCACGCTCTCAAATACGGGTGAAGGCAAAGCATTATCTGGCAGCGTGGAGTTCGCTGCAAAGTGAGCAGCAATCAGATTAGCTATGTCTAAGGAGCTGACAGCTGAATTGGTCATTGTAAATGAGCATTGGGATGGAGAATGAGGCAGAATTTTTGATGTTTATGACGAATGACCAACAATTCTTACTACCTTTGGGACATTGTAGGATTTTTTGCCTCAATTTTTGGTCATGTAAGAATTTTACACTTCGAATATTCCGGCTTGTTTAAACTTCTTTCGGTTTTCCTCATATTTGTTGGCTTTATAAGACCGATAGCTTCTTCTTTCAACCTGATAGTCTCTTAACAGCTCTAGTCAAACCACGAGTTTGCCTTAGGTTTAATGCCCTGTATTCTGTTAGGAATAAAGTTATTCCTACCTAAGAGTATTGTATTAGTGATCATATCAGCAGCGGCATCCACGTCGCTATCGAGGAAGCATAGCGACCAGTTAAAACTCCTAAAAAAGCTATTGAGGCCGCTCCAGTTGGCTTTCTCGTATTGCCATACATTTCTTTTAGGAGTTTTTTCTTTAACTGAGTGGTCGGAGTACGAGAATTTAGCTGATACGATATTATTGTCAGACCGACCTAGAGGCGCTAGAACATCAATGGTGTATTTATCAGGGTGCGAAGTAAGAAACAAGTCCAAGGTGTTGGCAGAATGACTTTCAATGTCCGGTATACGTGTAGGCTTATTTACAAGCTGAGTCAAATAGTTTATCTCAGCAAAAAGTTCAACATACCTTCCATCGGGTGTTGTCTGGTCAGAATATTGAAGCCAATCCGAATTGTGTATATTAAAATCGCCCGCAATGACGATTTCAATATGAGGATACAACGAGACATTGAGAATTACATATCCCAAAGGTTTGAAGAAATAACAAACAATTTTAAAAAACTAACCAATCGCGTCGATGCTCTGGAAGAATTTGCTGCTGAATTCCATTCACTGAAGGTTGATGTAAACAAACTACAAGCACAGGTAGCTGATCCCACAATTCCCCACAACCAAGCGTTTGATGAGTATAAGTAAAACTTAAATACTGAAATCGCACATCTTCAAGAACATATCGAGGACTTAAAAGTTGATAGATTATCGACCGATGCAATTTAAGTTGGAATACCATTTATCCCTAACGAGAACCTAAAAAGCATATTTAACCATCTTTGCCATAAAATAGACTTTCAACCGCCCGCACTTGGCAGAATCTTCCGCTCAAAACCTGAAGAAGACTCTGTCATTATCATTAAATTTCTCTCTACGCATGACAAGAGCAAGACTTTAATTGCGCTAACAAAATTTCGTAAAACAAACTCTTTTTTTTTTTTTTTTTATTATTATTATTTAGTAGTTTGACAGAATGGTTAATATTGTACATTTGCTATTTTTTAGAGTTTTAGAAATTAATTCTTTACGGCTATAATTCTTTACGTGTGTATATAATAAAGGTTAAGACTAGGATTTATTTAAATAATTAAGGGAAAACACTACTAACAAAAACCCTTATATGATTCTTAATACTAAACAACACTTAAAACTAAATAACAAAGTGATCACGGAGATAAATGTATAATGTGCAACGAGCTCATCCTTTATTGCTGCAAACATGTGTATTATTATGAAACAATCATTTGGTTATTTTTATTTATTTAGTAGTGAAATAGATAATATATTTGCAAATAAATAAAGAAATAAATAAATAGTAAATAAATAAATAAGTAAATAAATAATTGAATGAATAAATAAATAATTTAATAGTGAGTAAATATATAGATAAATAAACAATCAAATAAATAAATAATTAAATAAATAAATAAGTAAAAAAACTTGCGACAACTTTGCCTGGGCGACATAGGCGTTGAGGGTTCAAGTAAACAAATTTACTTACACGAGGGCTTAACCACACATGATCATACAATACTCCGCCATGCAATTCCCCTCAAACATCAGCGCTTGCTCTCTTCTGCATTCACCGCTAGTGGCTACGTGTGCGTAAAAGTGAAACAAGAAGAAAAACCTGTCTGCGTTCGTTCACAATGATTGAAGATTAATCAATCTAAGACGATCGCCATAGGGTGGAAGGTTAACGTTATCAGCCCAACCGATACCGCGTAAGGCGAAGCGCATGAACCTGCGCTGCACTGCCTCAATTCTCATGGTATGGGCAGCATAATGGGGCGACCATACTTGGCTGGCATACTGGAGGAGGGATCTGACGAAGGTAATATAGAGAGATTTAGTTACGTATGGGTCAGAAAACTCTTTTGACCAGCGTTTCACAACGCCAAGTGTTGAGTTAGCTCTATTAATGATACTGTCGATATGTGAAAGAAAGTTGAGTTCACTATCACAGATGACACCTAAGTCGCGTGCTGATGTCACTAGGGGTACAGGCTCGCCGCGAATAAAGTAGAACCTAGGAGGTGGTGGCACACATTTGCAGGAGTAGGTAATAGAATGACATTTATCGACATTAAGTTCTAAGTAATTTTTGTTACACCAGATGGAGAAACTATTCAGATCACCCTGTAGAAGGCGAGAATCAGCGGGAGATGAAATACGTCTAAAGATTTTCATATCATCAACGTAGACCAGAAGGTTGGAGTTCTGAATAATATGTTCGGCATCGTTTATCGTAAGGATAAAGATCAGAGGTCAAAGATAGCTACCTTGAGGAACCCCCGAAGTTTCTATAATAGGGTCCGATATTGACGATCTAAAACGGACTTTGTATTGGCGATCCACTAGGTATGATTTGATCCATGATATCAACCGCGGTTGGAAACCAAGGACTTCTAATTTGAAGAGAATCAGTTGGTGAGAAATTTTGTCGAAGGCCTTACTAAAATAAAGTGACTACAACATCAACTTCAGTGCCATCTTCCAAAGCGTTCAGTGTACCGGACAAGAATTCGGTTAAGTTGGTAGTTGTTGACCTACCTTTAAGAAATCCGTGTTGCTTTGTGGAGAAGATTGGCTTACAGTGAAAGAACATCGCATCATACATAATGTCCTCGAAGGGTTTAGGTATACATGAGAGCTTAGCAATAGGCCGATAATTAGAAATTTCACTTCTGCAACGTTTTTTGTGGATAGGTGTAATATAAGCGTCCTTCCATAATTGAGTATAAATGCCTTGGGAGATTGAGAGTTGAAGAAGGGCAGCGAGGGGTTGTGTCAAATGATTCACACATTCCTTTAATACTATGGCGGGGATACCGTCAGGACCAGGAGAGTAGTCGTCTTTAAGTTGACTAATCTTATTAACAACCATTGACGGTGTTATATCCACGGAAACGAGGGAGGTTTGAGAAGAGTTGTTCAAGAAGCGGAAATAATCAAGGTCAGGTTCGAGGATGTGGTCAGCGAATGACAGGCTGAAGAAGTGAGCGAATAAGTTGGCAATTATTTTAGGATCTTCTGAGGAAGAATCCGAAAAGATGAAATTTGAAGGATAGCCGTCAGATTTATATTTGACATTAATAAATTGAAAAAAGCGTTTGGGGTCAGAAATCAGGTTGGATTGCATACGGTCGAGGTATTCGAGATAAAGCCTTTCGCAGAGCTCAGAGAAATGGGTGTATGCGCGAAAGTACTCAAAGAAGTCGGAGTCAGATTTGGATTTAAGATAAGATTGCCACAGTTTGATTCTTTTTTACTTGGAAAAGTCCAGAGTCAGAGAGACAATCGGTTAGTAAGATTTTCTTATCAGATGTGGCCCCAGGGATGTAATGGGACTCGTCATCAGATTGGGACCATTGGAGATGGGGAAGATTAAAGTCTCCTAAAATAATGGCGTCATCGCATGGATCCATGGAATCAATCATATAGTCAACGGCATCAACTGCAAGCCGGTTTGACCCAATTGGTTGTGATGGGTGTATGTAACAACACATTATGTAATGATAGCGCATAGGTAGGGAAATCTTAACACTTATAAACTCGAAGTCGGCGGTGTGCGAGCTTTTGATAAAAGTAGCGTCATGGCGTCATGGCCAGCAGAGCGCCACGGCCGGATAAAAAGCTATCTGTTACATCAGTGCGGAAAGTGTTGAAAGCAGCAGAGGAAAGTTAGCTGTTGTTGAAATTGGGGTTTAGATTTCTTTCCGTCAAAGCAAAAATGTCGGAGGGGAGTTCAGAAATAGGTCGCGGGTTTTGGTGCGCAATCCTCTGACATTTTGATAGTAAAAAGACAGGTATTTAGGAGCAATTTTAGGGTTGTATGGGTGAGACAGGAATGAGTCGGAGCAGTGATAAGGGACCATAATATTTGTTTAAGTCGGCACGGCTTCTTTGAATGTTGGAAGTTCTTTTAGAGCTGAGGTAGGCGGCAAATGAGGACAGGTCTTCAGAAACTCTTTGAGGTGAAATATTAAAAGCGTCGTGGTAGTTATTGAAAATTCGCAGATCGGTCAGTAGGAAGACCTTCTTGGCGAATGGCTACCGTGACGTTAGTTTTAGTCTTGCCATCGATGCTAACAGAGTCGGGTTTGTTGTGGAGGAAGCAGGGAAGACATTATTTTAGATTCTATGGTCCCTTAATCGAGATAAGGTGTAGCGACTATATGGTGAGTTTAACGACGGTAGGGAGAAGAGGATCGAGAAAGGGGGGAATTGGTTACAGGGTTAAGGTTGAAGGTATTATTAGCACGAAGAGAGGCGGAAGAGTTTGAGTCCAAGAGATCAAAGGACACGTGGTTGAGGTTAGACTTGTTTTCTGAGCGGGTGGCAGCAGATGTTTCGGATGGAGATGGCAGGAGAGAGGCAGAAGAGTTTGCACGCGAGAAGTCAAACGATACCCTGTTAGGATTAGATTTGTTAACAGAGTGAGTGGCAGCAGATGTTTCGGATAGAGATGGGGCTGAAGAGTTTACACGCGTGAGGTCAAAGGACACCCTGTTAGAATTAGATTTGTTAACAGAGTGAGTGGCAGGAGATATTTTGGATAGAGATGGGGCTGCAGGGTTGAGATAACGCGATCGCGTGAAGTTGGGATATTTGGGAGCACCAATAAGATAATGTATTTATTTATTTATTCATTTATTCAACTTTTCAACAACACTTACAATAGACTTTAACAATCTTTAAGGCATAAATGTTGATATTTTCATTATATTATTTAAAACTAGAATTGAGATGACATGACAAAATTAGAATTACTTAGTTTAAAACTTCATCTTCTGCGGTTAAAATAATTTCAATAGAGAAATGAGACAATTTATAATATTAGATAGTACTATTTGTATCTGCAATTTACGTTTTCGCATCGTGAGAGGAAGTTCGTTCCAAAGACGAATGGCATGAATAATGAATTGGCGTTCCGAGACCTGATAAGTAACGCGAGGTGGAACCAACGTCAAAGAACGTTGTGATTGTGCGAATTTTAGTTTTTCGTATAAGTATTGAGGCTGTTTGGTGGTTATGACTTTGTATAAGTACTTGATTGTGCGAAACTCAAGATACTTTTCTAGTGTACAACCAAGTATTTTCTTAGCATAGGCGGAAACATGGTCATATCTTCTTAACCCAAAAACATAACGCGTTATATTATTAAATGCAACTTGTAATTTGCGTGTTATATTAGTATTATTGCAACAGAAAATTTTACAGCTGTATGTAATTAGGGACACGAGTTCGTGCCAAAATGAGTCTTGTATTTGTGGGTGTGAAGTTTTGCGATAAAGATAGATTTCGCAGACATCCATAGATTTTGCCAATTAACGTCAAGATATGGTTATACCAGCAGATAAGGAAGTAATCCAACTTTAAATTGCCAATTAGAGTGTGGCCCGCGAGAATTATTGCCGATGGAAAGAGAGTGAGGCAGAGATGACGGATTAGGCTTAGAACTAATGGAAGGTTTGTTAGAGCTAGGGTTTTTATCTGGCTTAGAGTTAGGTTTAGAATTATGAGAGTAAGGCTTGGAGTTAGGCTTGGACATATGGTTAGGATTCTGCTTTTTGTTACCCTTGTTAAAACATTTGGCCATGGTCATCTTCCCCCAACTGATGGTATAGTAAGGGAGTTCCAGAACAACCACCTGTATTTCGATGGTATGTTGAAATTAAAGCAACTAGAATTTCTGGAATTGGATGGAGAAATTTTATGGCAGTTGGCTATGGTGATTGCAAACTTCTGGTAAAAAAAGTTCCGTATCCAGGCAGCATCGGCATGTTGAGGAGTGCCTTTGATGGTAAATGTAGTGTACTCAGCGTTTTCCGTCTTTTTTCCCTTACTTAGTTTTCAAACCTCTCGTTCCATTCCGGGAGAGTCCATGAAGTTCCGAATCGATTAATACAAGGTTGTGAAGCTTCAATTTGTTTGGTAAGTGAGGCAGTGGGAGGATTAGCAGCCGAGGATACAGATACTAGAGACGGAGGCGAAAGAGCTCCTGGAGATAGATTGATTGCAGTTTCGCGAATTTCGTCAAGTATTGATGCATTGTACGGGCAGCTTGATTGTGGTCGGATATGATTCGAAATGTCATCGGTTATGCTCAAAGCCGTCCTAATATCATCGAGAATTTCGCATATTGTAAGTCGAGTTACTGCGAGTTCATTACTGACCTTATTAATTTTGTGTACCATGTCAACAAGTAGCGGATCAGGCTGACGGGGAGAAGGTGTGGCTAATTTGGAAATCACCATCAATTACCATTTTTTTCATTTTTAATGCATTTTTATTTCATAATTCTTTAAACTTTTAGCTAGTCAAAAAAACGCTTAAAACTAGCTTAACTAGCTTAACTATTCTTATTCTAACTTACTGGCCCTATGCGGGCGCTCTAAGCTAAACCTAATACTTAAAATTATGACTTCGACGTAACTAAATTTATTTATTTTATTATTCAATTAACTATTGTTACTAAGAAAAATGTTTAACGAATTGAAAAAACTTAGTATATGAACTTATTTTGGAATCTTCTTATACTTATATAAAACTTAAAAATCTACTTTAAAATAAATCCTAAACTACCTTATTCTAAATTAGCCTATCTTATTCTACCTTACGTATTTTTCTACGTAAATTTTTTTTTTTTCAGTTTTTTTATCTAGTGCCATTCTTCTTGTATTGTTTGTGTCTTTTGTGCTTTTTTTTGTTTTTTCATCCAAATGCTGAGGATATTTTTTTTTGTTTTTTTTTTACCTATATATAATATACCTAAATTACCTAAGCTATGTAAGTCGGCCATTTGCAAAGTACAGCCAACCTTAAACATTCAACAGGCTACCCTGGATTAGGGGGAAAAAACGAAGGAGTTTCCTCTCTTTCGGCTAGCCACCAGAAATGACCGTACTGACGTTGTACGTCATCAATATCGCGACCCGATACCGCCCTACTAAACCGGAGACGCTCCACTGCCATGTGCAACGTCTCTATCGTAGTTGAGTCGCCTATCCACAACTGTCCGAGCAACATGGAGGATTAGCGGCAATAAGCATCCGGAGATCAGGTTGTTCGTCAAGCTCATTGCTCTTGCAATGTGCCTTCGAATCAGCTTGATAACGAAATTGTCCACTCTTATTAGATTAGGCCTGTTGTGTAGCACCTCATTGTTGTATAGGACCTCATTGGGATATTTATGTACTGGGACTCTGGTGATATAAATGAAGGCAAGCCCTTTCAAACACCCGAATTTTTTCCAACAAGCTTGCTCCCACGTTGACCCACACGGGGCATCCATATACGAGCATGGGCCAGTTGAGGGTCATGTAGCAGATTACCTTTACCCCTGCATCGAGTTGCTTGCTGTAAAAAAGTCACTTTGTTAGGGCAAAAGCACCTTTGGCTCTGGCCAGAGCAGCATCTATATATTTGTTAAAATATAGATATTGGTCTAACCAGAGCCCCAGGTATCTGACTACACTTCGACTCGCAAGTGGCTGTCCGTGCGGTCCAACTATTGAGAACTTTCGCCAATTCTTTCCGGTATCCCTAGATGCAGACAACGGCGTCCTAAAAAGAATAGTTTCCGATTTCTGGAAGTTGATCCTCAACTTCCAGTCATCGCAATATCGCTGAACCTTATCGAAGTCACTTTGCAAGAGAATTGCAATAACCTCGATTTTTGGCCCTGATCTGTACGCGATCAAGTCGTCTGCGTACGCTATGGCATGATGAAGTGATCCTATGAGATCGCTCGTATAAATGTTGAAAAGGATCCGTGAATTAACCGCACCTTGTTGCAGACCATTTATAATTAGAAATGTTCCAGCAGAACTCACATTGCCATTTTTGACAACAAACTGTCTACTGGTGAGCATGTTATGAAATATGTACAGCAGTGGTTTGCTTATGCCCAGCCTGCTTAGCTTGTAGAAGAGTCCCTCTAACCATACAGTGTCGGAAGCCTTCTCCAAGTCAATTAGGCAGGCACCCGTGTATTGGTACTTGCTTTTGTTCCATTGGATATCCGATACCAGTTTAGACGCGGTATGTATTGTATCATGCCCCGCCTTAAAATTGAATTGGTTATCCGGAATTATTTTATTGTCCTCAGTCCACTTATTCAGGGTTCTATTGATCACTTTTTCGAATACCTTGATGATGTTCGGAAGGAGACTTATCGACCTGTGATTTGCTGGATTGGAGGTGTCTTTACCCCTTTTTTGGATGGGTTGTATCACTGCTGTTTTCCCATGCGCTGGATAATGTGTATTCTTCCGCGCATTGTTAAACATAGTGGTGCAAATGTCCACCAGAGGGAGATGTCGAAGCACAATGTTCGACACTCTGTCGATTGCTAAAGATTTCTTATTCCTCAATGAGTCGAAGATCGCTTGCAGCTCCACCTTCGATATGTATGAGGGATGTACCTTTTCATCGGCGATGACAATATTTGCCATAACATCGTCTTCGAACTCGGTAAAACCTATGTCCTCGGATCGCTAGTGCTCTATATCATTTCGAAGGTATAAGTTGTGCACAAGGACGCGGCTTTCGGGCAGATGGTATCATTCACCTTGTATACTTCCTGGAAAGTCGCTCCAATAGCCTCTACCTTCTAGTGCGGATCTTCGATCACAAAGAAGTTGTCATCCTCTACTGCGTTATCTGGATCAATACCTGCTATTATAAGTATTCGTCCATTATTGATTATTTCTCAGAAATAATTTATTTATTTGCGGGAACATACTCGGGTTGTTGGATTTTACAGCCCGAATTTTGGTGTTTCAATGCAAATTTACAGAAAGTCTGTAATTTTCTCTTATTAATTTCTTTGGGTTTTTAATCAGCGACTTCAGCGTCCTATCCTCCGAGTTTTGTCTCTCAGTAAACTGTTTATACAAGATTTTTAGTCTCGACAGCAGTCTACTTTTGCGTTGGTGTAGTGCGACAATTGTTGCATTACGGAATATGTCTGCATTGTCAGTATGTTGATACCGAGGTATCGTATTGTTTATAGTTCGTTTAATTGTTTCGTCCGTTTGTTTTAGGTACCAGTCAATCTCCTCGTTTGACAGATTCCTATTGGACGGTGGGTAGAGCGAGTTCGAGGAGAGTGCTCTTGTCAAAACTCTGGAGAAGCCAGTCCAACACGTCCTACTATAATTGTAGGAGTAAGTTTGGACTAACTCCTCTAACTCCGCAATTTCGTTGGGAATTATTATTACGGCACTGAGTCCGTTCCGCGCTTGAAAAAAGTGATTTTACTAACTCGTTTAAATTGTAGAAACCTAATTTCATTATTGGCCGCGATTTTAATGCGAAACATACATTCTTGGGCTCAAGACACAGCTCGCAAAAAGGCAGAATGTTATATGAGAAAATACCTGACCGGATCGACTTTTTCGTCCTGAAAGGAATTTCTACCAACTACATTAAAGTATAAGAGAGCTTTGATCTGTCGTCTGACCATTCCCCAATTGTTTTGACATTGAGCGAAAAAGTTGTCTATACCCTAGAGCCAGCGAGAATAACCGATAGAGCAACTAACTGGGAAGGCTTTAGGAACGAAATTGAAGATAATATTGAACTGAGCGTTCCACTTACGACACCCTATCAACTTGAGGTTGAAGTTGATCGCTTCGTTGAGATTGTATAGCACGGCTCTTGGAATAATACTCCCAATCCGGACAAATACGGTCTACGATATCCTACGGAAGTAAAAGAATTGGTCAAGGAAAAAAGAAAACCGCGTAAGAAATGGCAACAGAGTCGTGCTCCGCAACATAAAGCTCACTAGAATCACCTGTGCAATTCGTTGAAGAAGACTATAAAGGATTTTAAGAATCGTGCGATAGGCTCTTATCTTGAAAGTTTAACAGCGAAAAAAGATTCCAATTATTCACTTTGCGCCGCCACTTAAATTAAATCACAATGAATGGGAAAGACAAGATAAAGAAAAAGCGGACGTTTTTGCGGCCCACCTGGAAGACACCTTTAAACCCTACCAAGGTCAAGTGTCTTACGACAATATCAATAGGCCGGATTTACCATTTGACGATTTAGCACTGACAAGTGCAACGCTAAGGGAACTCAAACATGAGATCTGGAATCTTAAACATAAGAAAGCTCCTGGTTATGACTTGATCACCGGAGAAATTGTCATAGCTTTACCTAGAAAAGCATTGATTAAGGTTCCTCTTATTGCAAATACTGCGCTCAGATTAAAACACGTGCCTAATCAATGGAAAGTTGCGGAAGTTATAAAGGTTTTAAAGCCAGGAAAGTCGCCAAATAAGATAAAATCTTATAGACCAATTTCGCTACTTCCAGTTATATCCAAATTTTCGAGAGGATATTACTAAGGCGTCTCCAATCGGTTATCGAAGGAAATAATCTTATCCCTGACCACCACTTTGGGTTGAGAAGTAAGCATTCGACGATTGACCAGGTGAATAGAATTACTGACGTAATCGAGAAAGCACTTGAAGAGAAAAAGATATGCTCAAGCGTATTTCTTGACGTCTCGCAAGCCTTTAATAAGGTGTGGCATGATGGCTTGAATTGCAAATTACGACAAGTTCTCCCTGTATATGACATTCTAGAATCATATCTCGGGAATAGACTCTTCCGTGTTAGACGTGGAAATAAATACTCGGAGCTCAAAGAAATTTCGGCCGATGTACCGCAAGGAAGCGTTCTTGGGCCACTTCTCTATCTGTTATATACTCGAGATATACCGAAAGAAGATGGCACTATCCTGGCTACGTTTGTCGATGACACCGCTATCCTAGCCGTAGGTAAAACAATCGAAGAAACGACCGCAAAACTGCAAAACGCACTGAATAAAGTAAATGAATGGACGAGGGACTGGCGGATCACCCTCAACGAATCTAAATCTGTTCAAGTGAATTTCACTTATAAGAAAACTAATGCCTTGCCAATTTTCCTAAATTTGGCCCGAATACCTTTTGCAAATGAGGCCAAATACCTTGGAATGACACTCGACGCAAAACTGAAATGGAATTCGCACGTGAAAATGAAATCAAATACAGAGAAATGAACTGGTTGCTTGGAAAAAACTCCCATCTCAGTACTGAGAACAATCTGGTTTTATACAAGTAAGTGTTAAAGCCGGTGTGGACTTACGGAATACAACTTTGGGGCTGTACAAAGAAAACAAACGCCAATATTTTACAAACGTTTCAAAATAAAGTGCTAAGAGAAATTGTCCACGCACCGTGGTACACTAGAAACGATGATATCCACAGGGATCTCGGAATTCCGACAATCGAAGCTGAAATTAGAAGCTTCGCGAGAAAGCATAGAAACCAACTAATCGGACATGTCAACAATACAATCCTACAAAATCTGGATGAAAGCAATTTATTGCGCCGACTACAAAGGACGAAACCTTTCGATTTGGCGAGATAGAAATTAACCGCACCATGACTGCGGAACATGCAGGATCTGGATGAAAGCAATTTATTGCGCCGACTAAAAAGGACGAAACCTTTCGACTTGGCGAGATAGGAATTAACCGCGCCATGATTGCGGAACATGCAGGATCTGGATGAAAGCAATTTATTGCGCCGACTAAAAAGGACGAAACTTTTCGACTTGGCGAGATAGGAATTAACCGCGCCGTGATTGCGGAACATGCAGGATCTTTCAGCGGAAAGTAACCTGCCAAACGAGTTTTTTTCATGATAGAAAAATTGCTTGATAAGGTCGCTCTTAGTTGCAATATATAACAAATTAAATCGTAGGGTGGTTTTTTTTAATCAGTAAGTATCTGACACTACTATGAGCATGCGCTTGCTATCCTCATAGTGTCTATGGAAGATTTTTCACCAACCCTCGGGGACAAAAAATACACAAATGTATGCAGGCAGTTTATAGTTTGTCGGTCCATGTCGGTCAGTTGTAACCGTACGTCGAACAGTATAAGATCCACATAGGAACCGACGGACTATCTGTAGCTTTCATGTCGAATTTATACTCAACACTGTGCCGACCCCACCAATTAAATAGTAGGTTCCCTCTAGGATTAGGTGTGTTATTTTCCCAATCTCTATATTTAGATCTCCGGCCATGATGAAATAATTCTCCTCCGACTTCAGCCTTAGGCATCGAAAAAGTGTCTCGAGCTCTGAAATAAATAAAGTAGATTGAGTAGCTTCAGGTGCATAGAGTGCGACCAAGTACATCCTCTTTCCACTACGGAGAGGGATGCACACGAGACACGCTTCCAGCTTCTGGAACCTTTGCACTTCACCGCTGTATACTACTTTAAATTGCAGTTGTTTGCGTATGAAGATCACAACACCTCCTCCTTGTGTGGAGTTGGCTCGGTGTCCTCTTAAAATATTGTACTTATTGTGCCCCAATTTATGCTTCTCGGATAGTTTTGTTTCGCTAACCATAAGCACATCAGGGGTTTGGTCTTCTAGCAACTTAAACAATACGGCTCTTCGCTCGATCCTAGTCAGTGAACTCACATTCACCGCAAGGATCTTCAAGGGTTGCTCCTCCATGATCGTACTCATTACGACTGAAGGTGCGTTAGGCCCGGCAGAAGTGCGTAGTCCTGGTCCACCCGTTTCGCCTGCTCCTGTACCTGACGCTGAAGCTGTTCCATCTGCCCTTGGATAGAGAGCAAGATGGCCAGCAAGTCAGTTTGAGCCACCGGTGCTCTAGGCACTGGGACCTGAAAAGCAACCTTCTGTCTTTTCTGTTCCGCGTTTCCCAGACCTGCCGCCATTTGGGCGTAGGTCACTTGGGGAGTCACGGATTGTGTTTGAATTGGAGCGGGTGGACGTTTCACCACGACCTTTTCCTAACGAACCAGATTTACTTTCTTAATGTACTGGAACTTAGGATAACCCCGGTAGTTTGCGGTGTGTCCCGGGTTCCTGCATAAAGCACAAGAGAGCTGGCTTTTATCTGCCACTCCATCCTTACCCAGAGTGCATTCCTCTGCTTTATGGTTCTTTCCACACTTGACACATCGAGGCTGCATTTCGCAGTTCGACGTGGCGTGCCCGCACCTTTGGCAGCGAACACATTGTAAAATGTTTTCGCTCCTTCTTAATTTTTCCCATGCGACAACCTGGTAATATACATAGGACTTTAATACTCCTTAGACCATTCAGTTTGCTATTGTGTGAATGCTGAACTAGGAAGAACGGAAGTTTCCGCTTCTTCCTTTTTGCATTAGCTGTGGTGAATGGCTTGATCCCTACGAATTCGAGCTCGTTGCACTTTTTCTCTTTAAGCAGCGCAAGGAGCATCTCCGGATCAGTAGACGGATCTATCCCCCTCAGTAGCATTGTTTGCAGCTTTTCTCCCTTCGGGGTGAAAAGGAAGAACTCCGTCGTCGTGTCCTTTAACAAATCTTTGATTTTTTTATACTGTTCTACTGTATTGCAGTTGATAGCGTGCCTGTCTTCATTTAAACGTTTAATAGAAAAATTGTTGCCTATGGCCGACTTACATAGTTTAATGGTGTCCATCAGCTTAATTTGGTAGGTATTTATTGGCGGTACCCTTACTTTTGTCGTCGTCTTCTGTTGCTGTTGCTTCTGCTGCGGTTGTTGTTGCTGCTGCTGCGGTTATTGATGTTTGTCCTGCTGCGTTTTCTGCTGCTGTTGTAGTTGCTGCTGCTTTTTCAGTTGTTGTAGTTGCTGCTACTTTGGCTGTATTGGCGGTTGCCGCTGGCTTTCTGGCGGCTGCTGCTGGAGTTGTTGTTGAGCGCGCTGGAGTTCTAGCTGCCGCTCCCTCTCTCGACTTCTTCTTCTTCGTCATCCGATTCGGAGGCCGCCAGAACTGCGAAACCATTAATACCCATCGAGAGCAGTATGAACACAATATAGATGTAATTTCGCCAGTTGCTGTGATTCAACTAGAGTTGCCAAATGTCCTAAATGAACAAGAAGACTAGCGTATCATTAGTTTCTATACACGTCATTTTAATTTTTCTATTTTTTATTATTTATTATTTTCTATTTTTTATTTTTTCTATTCTCTTTATTAATATTATTTTTGAATATTGCACTTTTTAATTTAATGAAACATAAAAATTGTAAAATGGTTTCAGGTTTTTATAACGTTCTGGATTATTCCGAAATTACCGTGATTGTTCATTTTTCCTCAAATGGCGTTTATTATACCTACTTGAAAGCAAACGGATAACTCAGTGGTGGGTAATAGTGAAATTCCAGTGACCGGTAGCATATCCAGAGTTAATAATACGCGTGTTATATTGAACATTCTGCGGAGGAGATATGATGGTTTATCGATCTGTCATATTAATGCACAAAGCCTAGGAAAGCATTTAGATGAGTTTAAGGCTACTTTCTCTGAGTCGGTAATATATATAGTGTGTTTGTCGGAAACGTGGTTAAAGGATAAAACTGTAAAAAGTTTATTAATTAGGGTACAAAATTTTCCGCGCGGATCGAGATTGCCGAAGGCGGGAGGTGTTGCCATGGTTATTAAAAGTATCCTAACTGCTGGTCTACAAGTCAAACACAAATATTGTAATTGAGTTTTTGTTTGTCGAAGTAGTGTGCGGAGGGGACAAATGCTTGGCGGGAGTAATTTAAAAACCACCCAAAGTAACTGATACGAGTACAATTACGGATATTCTTGAAGAAATAACCCCCAATTATAACCACATCTTCATTACTGGAGATTTTAATGCTAATTTTCTGTATTTTCGAAACACGACCTCATTATTGGGTCCCATTATTGGGTCTTATGACCTTGCTATAAACCGTTCAATAGAAACTAAAATAATTCAGTTTAGAGATTTCAAAGTAGTGGACATGGTTGCGTTAGCTCGCGATGTTGTAAACACTAACTGGGATAGGGCTTTTCTTGTCTCATCAGTCGATGAACAAGTTGACTTTTTTACGACTAAAATTAACCATTTGTTTGACATTCATGTGCCAACTAAAACCATAACGGTCCGGAGTGGGAGGAAAGAATGGTATAACAACCGAATTGATGCACTTATCTGGCAGGGGAATGCAGCCTATAAAAGATGGAAGCGATTTCGGATCCCGAGCTTCCATGCTGATTTTAAGAATCTGCGCAACGCTGTTAACAAAGCGATACGTAGATCGAAGCGTATATTCATTGCCTCTAACTTCGGTAGTTTGTCCTCGAGCAAATTGTGGAAAAATATTAAGTCTCTCAGATTATCAAAACAAAAGAGTAATTCAGATGTGGAATATGAAGTTAATGATCTAAATAGATGGTTTTTAACTGCATCTTTATCTGATAATACCCAGGTTGGTATGATGCCTCCAATCAGTGGTGCCCCCTTGGGATGCATTTCTTACATCAGTTTCAGTTTCTCAAGAGTGGACCAGTTTCAAGTGTCCAGAACGGTATTTGAAATTAAATCTGAAGCTACTGGTCTAGACAACTTGCGTCCCAAATTCTTTAACATTATCTTTCCGTTCATCTCACCCCACATTACTCACATTTTTAACACAATTTTAACGACCTCTTGCTATCCTCACTTCTGGAAAGCTTCCGAAGTTATTCCTGTATTAGAAAACTCCAGTTCTGTAAAGGAATATCGCCCGATATCAATCTTACCTTTCTTGTCACAAGTATTCGAAAAGCTAATTGCAAAACAGGTTTCTGAGTACCTAAACTCCTCAGGCCTTATTTCGCCTATGCAATCTGGGTTTAGACCCCAACATAGTTGCTCGACAGCACTGATAAAGATTGTGGATGATATTAGACAAAACATTGATGAAGAATGCTATACGACGTTGGTGCTCTTGGATTTTTCCAAGGCCCCCTGTTATTTTCCATGTTTATCAACGACCTCCCTAATGTCTTAAAGCACTGTAGATCTCATATGTACGCTGATGATGTGCAGCTATATTTAAGCAACCCAGCTGGTTTAGTGGAAGACGCCACTGTCCGAATAAATGAGGACCTAGCGAGCGTCCTTCTCTGGTTAAAACAAAATCAGCTGGAGCTGAACACTGGGAAAAGTCAAGCTATTGTTGTGGGTAGGAATGCTATGGATACCTCATGTTTTCGAGTTACGTGGCACCAATCTAAAATATGTTGGTAAGGTGAAGAACTTAGGCATATATTAAACCAAATAGACTATATTAAAACAAACCCTTACGTGGGATGATCGCGTGTTCTTCACATTGGGTAAAACGTACAGAGCTTTACGTGTTCTCCACTTAGCTGGAAGCTGCCTGCCAACTAAGACGAAACTAATATTACGAAAAACACTCGTCCTGCCGATCTTGCCCTACGGTAGCTTTGTTTCCTGCTGCTTCCACAGCATCAGCCAGCGAAAATTTAACGTTGCGTTTAACAATATCGTCCGATTTATCTATGGCTTGCGCAGATATGACCATGTCTCCGACTACACAAACACAGTTTTTTCCATGCCCCTGCAAAAGTACTTAGACCTTAAAATATTACTGTTTCTATTTAAATTACGACAAACAAAAAACACCTCAATATCTCTTCGATAAGCTGGTGCCCGCGACATCGCAAAGAAGCAGAGATCTAATTGTTCCCACATTTAGATATGGAGTTTCTAAGCGACAATTTTCTGTATATGCTTCTGGTCTATGGATTTCACTCCCAGCCAATTTGAGGAGGATGAGCAACAGCGGTGAATTTGGAAATAATCTCAAACGTTACTTCGTAGGCTAAATCATATTATAAATAGATTTTTATTATTTATTTATTTTTTTTCCTTTCCTTTTTCTATTTATTATTAAGTTATATATATATTTGAATTGTAAATTTAAGGAAATAACCTATTGCACTAAGTATTAACTGAAAAGACACTGCTTTATAATACTTATGTTCTAATAAAAAATACAAATACAAAAAAATTCGAAGCCCACGAATGTTGGTAAAATCAACCCTAAATTTCTCCATCACTAGAACATAGAAACACAAGAAGACACAACTCTGACGTAACTAAGCGAAGCTGTGAAGTGAAGATCCAATAAATAGTTTTCCAAAACAAACTGTCGCAAGTGCTATACCCAAACGACAATTAGCTAAGGTCCGCTATTCGGATAGACATTTACAGTCCGCTATGCATCAAATGTTACACTCTCTCAGTCATCGCAACTAGTATGTATATATGTAGCACATGCTCCAATTGCGATTACGAAGAAGCGTAACAGTGGGAGAGTGAGTTGGGGTGAGGAAGATGGAAAAACACCGGCACTGATTTATATATACGAGTATATATGTATATTTATTTTTTTTCTTGCACAGCACTTCACTGGCATTTTATTATTATAAATTATTGATTTAATTTATTTTAATTAAAATTTTTATTCTTTTTTTTCACTGCACTCTACGCCGATTGATTAGGCGCGCGATCGGCTTTTTTTTCTTATTTTTACTTTTTTTTATTTTCAACGACAGGCAACAGGCAACTCGTTATGAGTGTGTTCAGAAGAAAAAGTTCATCGAAGATTGGCTCTGTTCGTGTGGTGTCGAAGCTTGGACGTCGGTTGCATTTGAAATTGAAATCAATGCTTTTTCATAGTATACAATTTGATGACATCCTACCCCCCCTGAGGCGCTCTGGTTCCGAAGCCTTACCAACATCTAGAACGGCAATCTTTGGAGCAGGTCTGCGAAAAACTCCTACAATTGTCTTCCTCTTATTGTCTTAGTACATTCGCATAGCAAACAAGACATAAGTCCCTGACTTTTAGTGGCTCTACCCGCCGAAACCACTTACACCTCCTGGTTAGAACCGGCAAATATTCTCTTACACATCTCTTCCAAAGGCGATCCTTAAGCTACTGACAAATGCGCCACTGCTTCCAAAGACAAAGAGCTCTTTGTTCAATCCGACCTGGAGTTTTCGTTGAGCTGGAAACCCTCAGCAAAAAGTGATTGGGCGTTAAGGGATCCTCATCCTCGGCTGACACGGAACCCAATAACGGAATCGGATTTGGTTGGCGATTGTGTCGTCGTTCTGGTGGCATAGTTTGCAATGGTAGTGATGCACAATCAACTTTGTGAGGCGATGGTCCTTTGGAAGGATGATGGGACGTCTGGCGACAATCGGTATAGTCATGGCAGTATCGATTCGTCCATACACCTTTAGAAGACCGGCATCGTCTATATACGGCATCAGCTTAAGCAAAGGCTTCTTTTTTCGACTATCAAATTTTGGCTTTGACGAGCAATTTCATGCGCGAAGACTTCTATTTGCAGTCGTTCACAGACCTTAGTAGAGATCGCACGTGTTTCGGCTTCTCCTTGTGATTTTAAACATAAATAGACAGTGGTGCATCAAGTGTCGCGGTAGCGCAGAGCTAGTGTTAGCGTCCAGTGACTTGAGTTGTTCGGGTTCAATTCCCACCGGAACAAAAGTTCTTTTTTTTTTTTTTTTTTGTATTTTATTTTATTTTATTTGAAAGTAAAAAAATTAACATAAACAATAACAAGTGCGGTAATGAGAAAAAAAGAACGGTTCCTGCTTCCCATAGCGGGAGTAGTGGACACAAAAACATCGGCCGATGACAGTGAAAGCCACTTGGCAATTATCGAAAGTGGAACCACGGTAAAGAGGAGGAGGAAGCAGAGGCTGACTCCCTACGAAGGCAAGCGCCTCTCCCTATCAGCTTCGACTGAAAAGCTGCCGGGAGAAGTGAGGGTGGGGGCGCCGTCAACAACAACAGCAGCAGCAAAAGAGCGTACATTCATCTCGGACGGTGGAGAAAATTGCTACAGAGGTGGTAGCAATAGCTTCGCCACGTTAGCTGCCTCCGAGTCCGAGGATGAGGACGAAGAGATGGAGGCCATCAATGATAGCATACGGCAGCTCCAGCAGAGGGTGCTGACCATAAAGGCTAAACAAACAGCCAGAAGAGCAGAAGATAGCCAGTCACAAAAAAAAATTCAACAACAAAAACAGCTGCCTGATATGCAGCAGCAACAACAACTGCCCGCAAATCGACAGCAACAAAACCAGCTGCCAGCAAAGCAGCAACAACAACATCAACAGCTGCCAACAAAGCAGCCACAACAAAAACAGTTGCCAGCTAAGCAGCAGCGGCAACAACAACAACAAAAACAGAATCAGCAGCAACAACAACATCAACAGAAAGACCAGCAACAACAACAACATCAGCAGCAGAGGAGTGCAAAGGAGAAGGTGCCACCTATCAACACCTTCAAGATGGATTTAAAAGACACCATTGAGCTATGTAAGTCGGCCATAGGCAACAACTTTTTTATTAAACGCATTAATGAAGATAGGCATACTATCCACTGTAATACAGTGGAGCAGTACAAAAAAATAAAAGGTTTATTAAAGGAAACGACGACGGAGTTCTTCTCCTTCACCCCGAAGGGGGAAAAGTTGCAAACTATGCTACTGAGGGGGGTAGATCCGTCTATCGAACCGGGAGAGCTCCTTAGGATGCTGAAAGAGAAGGAGTGCGACGGTCTTGAGTTC